>APFE031363526.1:49561-79300 GCA_000404065.3 Pinus taeda
TTTTCAAGAATTGCATCTCCATTATTTTCCTTACTCATGAAGGATGTTGATTTCTTGTGGAGAGGGAAGTGTGAGCAGGCCTTCTTAAAGCTGAAATGTTGTGTATCAGTAACTTCGGTCTTGCGAGGACCTAATTGGGAACTTTCATTTCACATAGCTACGGATGCGTTGAATATTGCCGTAGATGTTGTTTTTTGCCAACTGGGGGATAAGGAACCTTACGCTATTTACTACATAAATAAAAATATAACTACGACTGAGCTCAACTACAGAGTGACTGAGAAGGTGTTCTTAGTAGTTGTGCATGCCATTAATAAACTCTAGCATTACATCATCGAGTATCAAGTATTTGAACACACTGACCATTCTTCCATTGTTTCTTAATGAATAAGCCAATTACAAATGGTATGAGTACACGCTGGTTATTTTTGTTACAAGAATTTGATATCACTTTTGTAGATAAGCCTGGAAAAGATAATGTAGTAGCTGACTTTCTTTCTAGGCTAACTATTGGTGACAGTTGCACTCCTATTAAAGATTCTTTCCATGATGAATATATTTTTTCTATTTCTACTTACTCACCTTGGCATGCAGATATAGTCAATTATCTTGCTGCAGGGATGTTTCCCCAGTATTTTTCCTCCAAGGAGAAAAGGAAAATCATACAACAAAGCGCTACATATACCTGGATAGACGGGAACCTCTACCACACTGGACCTGATTTCTAGATCAGACGTTTTGTTAGAGAGGACAAGGTCTTTGATATTATCAAATCATGCCATGAGGAACCTTGCAGAGGACACTTCATAAACAAATGGAAAGGATACAAAGTCCTTTCAACAGGGTACTATTGACTGAAAATATTCCAGGATGCTAAGAATTTTGTGAAGGGATGTGATAGTTGTCAAACGATGGGCCAACCACTACAATCAAATGAGATGACATTATAGCCCCAGATTGTCATAGAACCTTTTGAGAAGTGGGCTCTAGATATTGTGGGACCAATCAATCCTTCATCTAGATAGAAATCCTACATCTTGGTCTATACTGACTATGTCACAAAATGGGTTGAGGCGAAGGCACTAACCAAAGCCACGGAGCAGGGTGTCTCAAAATTTCTGTTTGAAGACATCTTCATCTAATTTGGCATACCTAGAGAGATAGTCACAGACGGAGGGCCACATTTCACATCTCATAAGATCTGGGAGTTGGTTGAGAAATATAAAATCCATGACAAAATCACAACACCTTATCATCCACAAGAAAATAGCCAAGTAGAAAGCACTAACAAAGTCATTGAGGGGATCCTTACTAAGACTATGGCCAGTCATCGAAGAAATTGGGCTGACAAACTTCCATAAGTGATATGGGCATACAGGACTACATGGAGGAAAACCATTGGATTCTCACCATATGAACTTGTGTATGGCAAGAACCCTTTATTCCCCATTGAATTTGAAATTAAGACACTAAGGACATCATTGTAGGTCAATTTGGATTTGGCTACAACACAAAGGCAAAGATTGAACCAGCTCAATGAATTGGATGAAAAATGGTTGGCTACTATCCAACAAATAGAGATTATCCAGCGGCATAAAACTATGTGGCATGATAGATTTGTAAAGAAGAAGTAGTTCTAGAAAGTATATTGGGCTCTCTTATATGACTCAAGTTTTAAAAGCTTCAAGGGTAAGCTCTGCACCAGATGGCTAGGTCCTTATGAGGTAGATGCAGTCTTTGACAATGGGACTGTAAATTTGGTGACCATTGATAGTGTGAGGAGACCATTACTTGAAAATGGGCACCATCTTCGGTTGTATCACAAACCTACTTTGAAGGATTAATTTGTCAACATTGTCACAAATTCAGATGTACAGGTTACAGGAACAGGGGAAATCCCCCCTGTGCTACAAAATGTTTCATCTTTCCAATAAGTGTAACAGCTGAAAACCACCTGGTGATGGTTGTTACACCTTCAAACTTCCAAAAAAAATTAAAAATAAATAAATGTAATAATAATAATAATCTGGCTATGAAAACCTTTCTCAGGTGCAGACAGACACTTTTGTAGCAGTTAAAAACCACCTGGTGGTGACTGTTACACCCTCCGTAACAGCATTTGTTATTCCAAAGTATATCATGCGATAAGTGTTGTTACACGATCTTTTATTCTTTATCTTTTTGAAGAAATTAAATTAATATATATCAGTCGTCTTAGTTGTTACATTTGTAAAAGCCAACGACTTTTCAGGAATAAAATGAGATATGTTATTGTAATAAATAGCAAGAAAATCATCGCGATCCTCTTCATCAGAATTCAGTTCGCGCATCTCACTGCCTGAGTATGATTTGACATTGCGCTGCCCTTTACTTAGCCCCACGTCACCCAGGTACGTCATCAAAAAGGTAATATTGAATTCGTTTATTTTGTAATTATGGAAACTTAACATTACTATTGACGACCGAGGACAACTGTCATAATTAAGCTGGGGGGGAATGAATCATATTGCGACATGACCTTCTCATGATTTGTAATTATTTGAAAAAGCTAGCAATTAAGGCATGTGACCCGGTGATTATTCTTACTTAATGTTGAATCATACTAAAAAGGGTAAGTGCACCATCGACGAGACCTCCCCATGACTCACCATTAAGGCAAAATTCATTGTGCAGTACAAACCATGCGTTCCAAATCCTAATCCAAAATCTTCACTTGCGCCACCCTACCACCCTACCATTTACCCCTGTTGGAAGTGTTGAATCCCCATTCATAGTGTTCAGAGAGGAGGAAGATGGCAATACAGGCTTAAACAACTAGAGTGTGTGTCAAAGGGAAGGATAATCAGGTGAAACAACATTGAATTGCATAAGAAATGGGAGGAGAAGCAATACGGCAAGATCTAGGGTCTACAAAAGCCCTGGAAGATTGCCCTGAAGCATAACAAGTTTTCAAAGATGCAGGTTGGCTCAAATTCTTCTGAAGATTGGAAGGATCAGATAGTGGTATAGCCATATAATTTGCAAATAACTTAGAGAGAATCCAAATGGAAGTCAGAGGGTTGAAACTGGAGGTAAAGGAAGAAGTTATTTCCAGAGTAACAGGATTGCCAACAGAAGGGAAGAGATGGTTTACTAGGAAAGCTAATGACCCCTCACTGAAAGGGGATTTTCTCCAGGAAAGCGAGTTGCTGGTAAGAAAGGCAGGGGAATTGATATATTGTCACTCCCCCAGCCATGGGCGGATGTTTCTCTCTTCCTCATTAAGTACATTACTTGTGAGGGAAGGGAAACAATTGTGTTTAATTATCATTTTCCATTGCTTAACCATCTCCAATATTAGCAGCTGATCAACCTTCCTTATTTCTTGCTAGGCAATATTAGGCACACAGCCGTGGCTATGAAAACGACTGCACATCCAGAAATGTGTGTTACTAACCATGGCCTTATTAAACGCATTATGTTGGATGCCTTGAGCCAACAGGGTAGGAATTGGGAAGAGTTCATGCGAAAAAGGCCCAGGACCACTTGTAGAAGGCAAATAGAAATGGCCAGGGAAACTCCAAAGGTGACAAAGGAGCAACCCCAATCCACGGCAGTGAGGGTCAGCAAGAAGTCAGTTGATAAACTGATTGACGATAGAAGGCTGAAGAAGAGAATAATGGTTAGTAGGCACCTAGAGTCCCCATCAATGTCAAGAAAGAACAAAGAAGCAATTGAGCGGAAAGACAAGGAGCAAGCTCAACCAGAAAAACCTCCTCCACCTGGTAAGAGTGAAACCCAGTCTTTGTTGTTGAAAACTGAAATTTTAGAAAAAAAAATTAAGGAATTGAGGGAACATCTAGTAGTAGGAAAGGCAGAACCAAGAGCCCCAGGGACAGATACTTTGGTAGAGGTTTTGGACAGGGCCATAAGGGGAGAAATCTTGGGCACTCTATGCATAGCCTGTGCTGAGAAGTTGGTGGAAGCAAGATTCAAAGTCTATGCAACAGACACTACCTCGAGGGGGACTCAAACTAAAATCGGGGAAGTTTTTACACTAGAGCCTATCAAGGACATTGTTGCTACACAAGAACTAGCAACCAAGGCAACACAATGCACAGAGAGTGATCAAGCAATGGATACTCAAGAACCCTTGGCTGACACTGTTGTTTCATCAAAACCAGTAGTGGAGGAGGAAATTAGCCAAGAGGAGGAATAGAAAGATAATATCCATGAGATGACGGTCAATGCTGATGTTACACAAGAACCAGTAGTAGAGACCGAAGCTGGTCTGGGGGAAATCGATGAACAGAAGCCTATGGATATTAGTGTTGCCACACAAGAACCAGCAATGAAAATGGAATCTGACCAGGAAGGTAAAGAAATTGTGATAAAAACCACTAATGAAGTTGTTGTTACACAAGAACTAGTAGTCGAGGTGGGATAGTTTCTCTCTCAAGAGGCTACTACACCCTCAATTGATAGTGCATGTGAAAGAACGTAGGGTCCTAATGAAGGATGGTGTTCTGAGAAATTGTTGTTATTGGAAGAGCTGCAAAAGTGGAAGCAATTGGTTTTCTCTCTACAGGAGGGAGTGATTCCACTCAGGACACATAAAATAATGATGGATTCCCTATGAGAAAAATGGCTAAAATAATAATGGGAAAGAGAAGAGGAGGCACGGAGGCATAAAGAAATTTTGAAGAAAAAGGATGAACAGTTGTATCAGCTACATCGGGAGGTCTCCGACCTGACGTTTGATAAGACCAATCTCCATGACCTTGCTCTAAAACTGCTAGCATGCAGGTGGTCATCCCCTTCATGCCATATGTTCTTGTGGGAACATTAATACTTACTTCAGTTAAGGTCAGTTTATGAGAATAGGTCCTATATGGGTTCTTTAACCCGCACCTTTTTGGAAATTTTTCGTTCCTGTGATTTTGATGATCAGAATTTGTTATGCAAGTTGTTCTTGCATAGTATGATGTGAGAACATGTGAGCATGAGGATGGTCGCAAGTGCCCTTTATTTCATGGGAGACTTGCAGTTGTGGGCATTCCTCTCATTTATGAGGAATCAAATTGAGTGGCAACTGGCCAAGAAAACATCAGAGGCTGACGAGGAAAAGATAACATTGTGGGTCAGGGCTAAACAAAGAATGGCTTACGAAATCCAGCAAGAGTTCAGGCAGTTCCTGAGTAATTTGGAAATCAAAGATCAATCGGCCATTTACAGAAGAAGAATCATGAGGATCCACCTCAACTTGTTTGCAAATATGAAGAGCCAAGCACTAGTTGGATGTCTCAAGTGCACTAAGGCATGTAGTGTAGAGTTGTAGGAAGGGGACCCCTTTGACTACAAGAACTTTGTGGCTCCTGTTACACGGGTGTTGGAATATGCTCAGATTGTGCTGACACTGGGGGCATTCTATATTGGCCTCGGGTTCAAATTCCCTTTGATATGGTTGTCATTAGAGGTGTATCAGCCCGATTATCAGTTATGTTATTACGAAGTGGAATCTTGGCCACGTGAGATAATGGTTGATCAAGGATTCAGAGATCTGGGCGATGATATTGTTGGTACCTACAATTTCACAGATTTCCATCAGGGGCACAGTAGAAGGAACTAAGATTCTGCATGGGTACATGCAGTTTCTTCAGTCGAGGGGAGATGTTGGGTGTGGTTTTTTACCTATTTTCTGCACATTCTTTCCCCTGTTTTGAACTTTCTATCCTCCAGGCCTGTGCCCTTATATAAATAAACTCCCTATTTTCTTACCTTTTTAATCCATTTTACTGTCATGTTACTTTATTATATTTTACCAAATAATACGAGGCTTCATTCCTTTTTGTGGCTAACTAGCAAAGCATTGAAGAAGTATTTTGGGAAGTTCATCTTTTCAGGTGTTGGCTCACGAGAATGAAGCTATGAAGTAGACAAGCAGCAAGGATTAACTACGGGAAAGGATATAACAGTTCGTTGTTACACCCCGAGTGTCGTTATAGGCTGCTGTTACATACTTGCTGCTATTACAGATTGCTATTACACATTGGATGTTGTTACACCTCGCGTTGATCCGCCGTCACACCAACAATGTTGTCATTATTTATGCTGCGTCATCGAATCACCATTCGCTCAATGCTATTGCACTAAAGCTGAAAATGTGAGTACTATTCCACATAATAGCTGTTGGCAGTAGGGATTGTTTATTTTTGAAGCAACAAGACTCTATCAGTTTCAACTAATGTATATTTATTTAGCAATAGGTTGTAACTTTTTTATTTTTTATTAGCATTAGAATCAGGATATTATCATGACTAATCTGTTTCTGATTTTTAGGTTGTAATAGTTATAAAAGACTCGAATTTTTATGTATCAAGGGACATCATATAGAAGAGTATCGTTACTCTGTCTCTGTAATTCTGAATTTATTTTAATATCAATTAGCATAGTGATGTTGTTATTGCTTTCCAACTAATTCGTTAATCACTTTTGTGTTCTTCCTGCACCCTGATAAGGAGGAAGGGCCCTCCTCTTTAGCAGGGATTGCAGTGATATAGGTAGTGTACATTCTAGTTTAGTTCATCGCTTTATGGTTTCTCACTGTTTCTGTACAAATCGTGGATTGCATTCAATGTTGTTTCCATTTATCTTATTTTGTTACACTGAGTTAATCAACAGAGTGGTAGTAACCAGCTAGAGTAGATATTAGTTCTTGTGTGGCATGCCCTTACTTTAATAGCTACGAGTTGTGATTTAATTCTGTAGAGTGTTTTTATATCTATAGCCATGGTTTGATTCAACAATTTAGATCAACAACATCTTTTACAGTTTTATGCATTTTCTTCTACTTGGCTGGAGTGTATCGGCATAGACAGTGTGAACTCCATTGAAACATAAAAACCTACCCTGGGTTGAAAATTAATGTTGTGGTTTGAGTCGATTAAGGTTGATTAAAACAACACTATGATTTTTACATGGTAAGATCAAATCATTTTCACGAAGATAAATCCTTGAAACCACCAAAATGAGCTTATACACATTGTGTAATGGCTAACATGCGTAAAGACACCATTTACTATATGAAGAGAAAAGGGAGAGTGGCACTTGCGATATGAAAACGATATTGAAAGTGACATATGTCATAGTGAAGATAATATGAAAAAAACATTGATTAAAGTGAAAGAAAGCAAGAGAGGAAGTCAAAAGCATGAAACGACACTTGCGAAAATGAACGTGTGCCAAAATGATAGTTTGAAAAAATCACTAAAATAGAAGTACAAATGCAACCAAAAGTGAGGGACTTCCAATGATAGTGTGCACTAACTGTTGACATGCATTGATCATTGCACAAACACTTGTCTTGATGGACAATGCTTATTCTTGTTCAAGTTTACGTGCAAGAACTTGTTCATGAACTCATTGCAAACTAAGCATGCGCAGCAAGTGACTTCGATTGATCAAGAAGTGACCACAAAATGACCAATCACAAGATCCATAGTAGGATCCAAAATATAAGTATAAGAATAAATTTGGAGGGTGTTTATCACAGTGGAAACATGGCGACACACTGGCAGAAATACAACTTTTATGCCTTGGTTAATTATTTCGTGCAAGGTCTAGTTATTCAGGAAGTATTTATTCATTGTTTAGATTACCGTGGCTTCCCCACTTACCCCATGCATAAACATATCCCCTGCATTCCTTTACTCGGTTAAAGATAAAGATAAGATCAACAACCACACAATGTTTTGAATCAGGATAGGGTAATGAAATATGTGAGCTTCAAATTTTCAGAGTATATTTTTCCATCTTTGGTGTTACTCTGATACTAGCAGGCCTGGAAAGTACCCTGGCAGAGTCACTTCAGGAACACAAACATTGCTTTACTGGAAACTAGCCCAGATAGTACCCCAACAGAGTTGTTGCTTCATTTAAAGAGTATTGTGCATTGGCACTTATTTATTTATGGGTGCAAGAGGGATCCCGACTTATTGAGAGTAGGAGAGGTTTTCCCTTTAGAGAAGCATATAGCAACCTCTAATTTAGTTTTCCTCATTTAGATTTTTCCCTTGTCATTTTCTACTTGATTGGATCAGCTTGAAAACACCGAAACATAAAAACCCAAGTGTAGGCATGAGGTTTCCAAAATAGACATGGAGGTCATGGTTCGACATAAGGATTTCTCAATGCAAGGATCGCATTTTTTGCTAGAACATAATCGACCAAAATATGTAACCAAGATGAGGAAGAATGATAGAGAGTTAGCCAATTGTTGCAGTGTCACAAAGTCCTTTTCTTGTTTTGTGCATTCCCTTTTGATCCAATAGAGCATCTTCATAAAACGTCTTACAAAAAAAAAAAAAAAACACACACAACAAGGAAGAAAAATCAGAAAACAAAATGGAAAGAGGCTATTAAAAAATATGATGCGAAACAAAAAAGAGAAAACACAAGACAAACAACAGAAAAATGAATGTCAGATGGATGTGTAGGTAAAGTAATATGCAACTAAACCTACTCCTAACCTAATCATCTAGAAGTTCGGGGTCACATATAATGAAATTTCTAATGAAGGCATCGTAACTACTTCCAACCTGCATTCAAAAATATATAAGGAATTAAAACCAATATAAATTAATGTGCAACATAACATATAACAACTTGAATAACTTGCACAAAAATTTGAAGGTATTTCCTATTAGCATAAAGATAGACCATAGCCATTACTTCTAACTAGTTCACATTCTTACCCTTTGGATCAAAACCATCATTCAACAAACCTTAGAAGCTTCTTTTGAATGTGTCTTCAACTACACTAAACTCCTTAGCAAGCCCATGGAAATATCAAAACTTGTTATTTGCGATGGAACTTGCCAAGTAAGATTGCTCGAACCATTCAACGATTGGATTGTAAAATTTGCGACAATCCTCTTGAAAACCCCAAAATATTTGAAAAGATTAATTTTCAACTAAAGGAACAGGATTACGATGAGAATATTGTGAGGAGAAATAGATCTGATCATATTCATAAATCATGTCAAGAGATGGAGAACTTGACATAACCATCCATGAGTGGAGAAGTGCCTCAACTTCTTAAAAAATACTCGAATAGTGAGATGTTAAATCAAAAAAATCAAAGGATGTAAAACGATTTTCGTTGGATGCATTGATGGGAAAATAGTAAGTTGAATGAAAGTCATCAAAAATGGAATCACAATTAGATGGGTTGATTGAAGCATCATATTCCTAGTTTGGAATTTCCAAATATAAATAAGATTGAACATTTTCACAAATGATATGCATAATAGAATCATCTTCCTTACATGACGAGTGTAAGAAACCATTTTCTTGTGAACGATTACACATTGCACTAGCATCATAATCATTGAAATAAGTAAAAAGGAATGCTAGTATAACAAACACATGAAACCAACGAGGGTAAAACTAGTGAAAAATAATTTGATTTTTCAAAAAATCCATGCATTTGCTGACACTCAAGAGGATTTCAGGTGTGATGAAGAAAATATTAGCATTAGAATATTCACAAGAAGGATCAGGAGATGATATTTTTTAAAAGAGTGTGGCAGGTATGACTCCTTTGGCCAAAGGTAATATTTAGAATAATCAACTTTACAGCTCCATGATTCTATGAGAGACACACATTCCAAACCTGAGTTTGATACAAGAGATTTGTATGAATATGAATCATCTTGAATGTGATCAGAAATCAAATCTTGGAGGTTTGAAAGATCATTTATGAAATTCCAAATATATTTCAAGAAAGAATCTATATCAAATAAAACCATGCAAAGAGAAAATTTTTGTGAAGAAAACCAAACCAAACTCAGTTTAGAGGTCTTACTAGAGTTGTGATATCTTGACATAACTATAAATGGAAGTTTAAGTGCCTCTACTCTCTAGAAACTACCAGAAATTTCAAGGATTGTAAAATCACATTCTAAATATTGAACTAGATCATGCATGATGTGAGGATAGCTACTTTCACTGATTTGGATGAGATCACTATTAACCGGATGGAAACCATCTTTGTCACTAATTTGATCATATTTTAAAACTTCAACAACCAAATTACTCAAGCCGAAAGATTCTTCTGATCGCAAATATAGAGATGGAGAAATCTCATGAGCAAGTTTATTTGAAGATTTGTCTTCATGCAAAATAAGAGATGATATGAGATAGAAAGGATACTCAATGATCTGATTATTCTCTCTTTCATCATGGACAACCTCACTACCTTATGTCAATTGAGAAGTGGGCTCTTCCAACAAAGCACGGGAAGAGCATGGAGTATCCTCATCACATGTAGATGCATCGTAAGAAAAAGAGAACAAGGGATAGTAGTAAAAATAGGAAGTTTTGACACGAGCACTTTCTTCGATCGAAATAGATTCCGGGTTCAATATTTCAAATTAAAATTTTCATGAGAAACCAAAAGATCAAATGGTGCACTTGGGCATTCATCATCGCATACACCAACAAAATTATCATCATTAGAATGATTATTTCTGAATACAATGGATCTAAAAAAAATGATTTCGTTTAAGTCATTACCGAGGTAAATAGATTCAATATCAAGCAAGAATGAGGAGACACCATTTTCACATGGTGGATTTTGAAAAAGAGAAGAAATATTGAACGAACTTTCACCTTCCTGCTCCTCTACGTGTGGAATGTGACTATCTTGAACATGATTGAAATTTGGTCTGACAACTTGAAAATTAGGAGAGTGTGGAAAAATAGTTGATGGAGCAGATTGATCAAGTAGATCACAGTATAAAGAGCCACGGCATGTATATGATAGAGGATGACATAAATCTGAATCAAATTCAAGACTAGATTTATCAATGTTAATACCATCTTGAGGAATAGAAAAGTTGGTTTCCACCATAGGCTTCATGAGCCATTCTAGGATTTCCTTTATTAGATTTGAATCATGAAAAGCAGAAGGAGGATGAGAAGATGGATTAGGCATTTGATGTGTGCATTTCCCAAGTTTATGATCGTCACAAGGAGGCACCTGTATCAGAACTAAGAAAGGAGGAGGACAAGGAACAAAAGGAATAATAGGTTCCTCCTCTAAAATTAGGGGTATCTATTGGTTTACAAGAGTTGGGGATGAAGAAACATCAGGTGCTTTGGATCCACCGTGCAAAGAGATAAGAACCATGTGCTCAAACTCTTGTTTCAATAAATCTCGATCCATATGTAGGAAATTCATAACAAAGGTCAAGGAATTGATCAGAAAAATATTCAATTGATTCATTAGGCTTCCTTTTTAAGTGATTGATTCTTTTACAAACTTCTCGGTAATCATACCTATCGAAGGTTTGATGAAGCTCCTCGAGGAAATGATGAAAAAAATGGATGAAAGCAGGTGGCAAGGTATGGCACCATTGATTAACATGAACTCTAAGGGTGAGGAAGAAAAACACACCAGAAAACTCTTCATCATCGATTTCGTAAGATTCAAAAAATTTAAGAAAATAAAAAATGTGCTCGGTTATGGATGTTCCATCCTCACCATCAAACTTTAAATAAGATAAGTGATAGAGAGGCTCATTGAGGATTTAAAATTGGAAAATGGATAAATTGGAGAAACAACCTTGGAGTAAGATTTGAGGATGACCCATTTTAGATTAGAGGCTCAAAACAGACTCAACTAGAATAGCTTGTCATTTGGACCTCCTTCTAGCACCATTGTTGACGATGTTGGAAATCTGTCAACCAAGAGGTCTACTTGATGTGAAGTCCCAATTATACCTAACACTATTTGGAATACGATCCCCATCCAAAGTATTGGCCCAGTTTCCTGTATTCTTACATATTTTCCTTGGCTCTAACTATCAGCAATAGAGAGCAGTGCAAATGTGCCTTTGAAAATGATGCAAGAGCATCTGACACCCCCTTAATCAAAATGAAAATTTTGAAGCGAAGCAAGGAGGACATGGACCATCAGAGCTAAACAGGGGACAAATCTATTTAAAATAGAGTAAATGATGGAATGGATGAAAGCCTCAAGAAGACTTAATTTAATGTAATCTGCCACATATGTATGCATGTAAAGAGAATTAGGGACAGTTGAGTAAATCAAGGAGAGGATTGATCGGATCCTTTCAGTGATCCGATCCAATATTCCTGTAACGATGAACATGCGTGTTCTGTATATATATATATCGTGAGACAGATAGGGAGGAGAGATAGAGAGTAATATAGAGATTGTATAACAAAGATAGATACATTGTAGTCGACAGGGAGTTTGTTCCTAAGGCTGAAATGCCTTAGATCTGTATTCATATCGTATATAATAGAAAAGTGTGTGTTCTGTGGATTTCCACTTATATGTGTATTTATGTCTTTCTGAGTTATTTGGTGTGTGGGAATGTTGATCAACCACCGATCACTGTATTGATCAATGGAAATCTAAAATTTCATGTCCTGTGTTTAAAACAGAGTATGGCAGAAACCATGTTAAGTGTAGAGATCCATCAAATAGCAGAAGATCAACGACTTAGGTAGAAAGGAATGAGAACCGTCAAATTGTTTAGATCAATGGACAGTAATGGTGAAGGTGAAGGGAACCAGAAGTAGATCTGAGTCGTAGGATTTGTAGTTCAACAGATCTAACAGTCATTGGGTGATGAAGGTACACGGAAGATAATTAGCGAAAAGGCAGATTTATACACGCAAGCGGTATTTCAGGTGAGTGTAAAGTGGTAAGTTGTATTTCAAGGAAGGAACCTGATACCATTCATCGATTGACATGTAGCATGAGGGTGGATAGGGAAACTGCTTTATCGGGCGATTGATCCCCATGCTAATTATGCACCCAAAATCTCTAACAGTCATTGCATCTAGCGCGAGAAGATCGACGGTGGAGGATTGTGTTCAAGTTTGATTGATCAAGCCAATGAAAATCGTCGGATCGAGCACCAGATCAATGGATTGATTTGATCGGCCATCGGCAATTGGGAATGCGAAGGATGGTGCAGCAAAAAGGAGATGGACCGAGAGTGGACCCACCGATATTTATGAATGCTGGTGTATAATATTTGAAGTCCGGCCTTGAGGGTTTCGGGTGTTTTTTCCTGTGTTCCCATGTAATTCCTGTGTATTCTGATATGAAGCTAGTCATGGTTTAAAGGCTTAAGGCCTCAAATATGCTTATGATAGGTTTGTGGGCCCATAAACCATAGGCCTCAGGATTGAAATTTATAAAGAAATGGGAAATTGGTTTACCCCAAAATGTCCTTTCATCATTTGGTATTAGAGTAGGGAAAGAGAAGAAGATTTCCTGCGAGAAGGAGGAAGAGTTTCCAAGCAGAAGGATAATGAGGTACAATTGTTTAAGCTTGAGAGTTTGTGGTCTTACTGTCATACAGATAGTAGCAACAGAAGGTGAGGAGACTTACAGCAACCTAGAGCAAGGAGTGCTCAATTCGTTCTAGAGGAGAGAACCATAAGGATGCCTAAAGACTAAGCTCAGGAGAAATCTTGGTGAGGTATCGTGGAACAGAGGAAGACTATTACTACAGAGGTTGGATGCAGCTCACAGAAGATCATGAAGGTACTTCCAGTGAGAGGTGGGTAGAATTGCTAAGGACACGGAGAAGCATATGACCAGGAGGTCATAATTTTTTGTGCCTTGGGAGTCTGATGTAGGAGCATCTGACCCCCCCTTAATCAAAATGCAAATTTTGAAGCGAAGCAAGGAGGATGTGGACCATCGAAGCTAAATAGGGGACAAATCTGTTTAAAATAGAGTAAATGATGGAATCGATAAAAGTCTCAAGAAGACTTAATTTAATGTAATCTTCCACATATGTATGCATGTAGAGAGAATTAGGGACAGTTGAGTGTTATAGACATATTTGGGCACTGCAACCCCAATCACATATGTCCATAAACCAAGGGCTTCCAAGATCCTAAAAGTGTTGTTTCATACCCTAAAGGAACAAGGTCAGCTGATTACATCATTTCCCAGAAGTTCTCCATGAAAAACTAGTCAAAACTGGTCAAAACGGGACCATCTCACCTGCTCCATGGTCAAGGTGCAATGCATCTCACCTATTACACACGGGCGGTCCGATGCATACTGAAAATCCCTTCTATAGGGTGCGATGGGTGAGAGTAGACAAATGGCAGAAGCAGTTTGCCAGGTGGAAACCCAAAGAATCTTCTAGAAACTGCTCATTTGGCACTTGCCTCTCTGAATTCGCCCAGGGATGAGTAAGAGATCATGAAATCTCCAAGTGGAACCAAGAACTATCAGGGAAATGACACTAATCAAAATCCTAGAAGATAAGTCATCCACCTACAAATATCTATATATGGATCCCTCATCCTAGAGATCCAAAGGCTGGAATTTTCTATTTTGTAAGGAAGTGTTGTTGGTTTCTCTGTGAAACATCATAGTGTTGGGTGATCTAGCTTTTCATGAGGTGAAGAGGGCTTTCATGCTAGGAGGATGGCACTGGGTCAGACCACTGGTTTGTAATCTTCTCTTCTACTACTTCTATCAATAAATCTATTTGAGTTTTCCTCCATATTCTTGTATATTTCTGGATGTTGTATTGGTATATGCATTTGTATGGTTAATATATATATGATCCTATATTGTTTATGGTTATAGATCTCTATGCTTTGATGGTATTATGCTTCTTTGACTTTACAGGTGTTCTTTGAAGTGGGACACGTGAAGAAGGAGTGGCAAAGCTCTATCAAAGGAGGAAGGAAACAAGCAAGGAGACAAGCGAAACACTGAGGTTGGTACTCTTTGCTTCTCTCTCATCTATCTCTCATAAAGGAAGACACAAGTAACTTTAGTTTTTTTGTTTCTAAGATATCTAACCATCTTAGTGGGACTAGTAGCTCTGAATGGACACTAGTTTTCCCGATAACAAAATGGCGACTCCGTTGGGGAGTGGATAGTTTGATTGTTAGTCACTATTGTTTGCTTTCTAAACTACAGACAAAGCCTAAAGTTAAGCCAACTAGCCTTCAAACTGCTTTTGCTATGCAACTTCAAAGTAGATCAATGCTACTTCAGTCAATCTCCAGGTTAGTTTATGAACTAAACATCTGACTTGTAAACATCCTAGGTGCCCTAGTGGTAGCTCAAATAATCTCATTAGATCAACCCCTATATTTGTGTTTACTGCCTATCATTAGCTTAGCCTAAATCCCTAAACTTAGCTGCAAATTGTGAGAAAAAACCAAGCCCAGTCTCGTCCCTGGACCATTGCACTGTCTCTCATTGGCAACCTAGATGCATCACACTTCCTGTGTGTTGCAGGTGAGATGAATCCCTATTTCCCTGTGTTACAGGTGTGATGATTAAGTGAGACTGTTTTTGCCTCCAGATTTTGGTTTTCTCTTCATTGTCTTCAGCTTTATTCAGTAGCTTTGTTGTCTGTGATCAGTATATCACTATTGAAACTCTCTTCCTTTGCATTATTCAACCTCCATTGATAAAGAATTGGGAATGTTTTTATGTATTTTTCATCATTTACAGTTCTCCTTTGCAAACAGTAGCTTAATCAAACTATTGTCTTTTGATTTGAAAGTGTCGCAAGTGTCGCTTTTAGTCAAAGAAAAGAGTGTCATATAGTATTCCTCTTTTAGATAGTCGATTACAATTTTGCTATTGTATTTGATTTGGATCATCAATTCTTTTAAGTGTCAAAAGTAGTTTTCAAGTCAAAATTGAAAGTGTCATCTAAATCTTCCTTTTGTTTTGAAAAGAAATTGCTAAACTTTCGCCTTGAGGAAAGATAGTTCAGATATGTACTTAGTTTTATTTTTGTCATTCTCACATTAAGGAAACTGAAAAACAAATACATGCATGTGCATTTGCATTTAGACTGCATGCAGAAATTGATTTAGGACAATACATCTTAGTGTGTGCTCTCTGCTCTATGTTGAAAGGGTTTTACTTCTCTTTCATTAGTAGCTAGGATTTTCATTGCAAAAAGAAAAGTAAACGACTGTTTATCATCTTAGATTGCATATTTAGGAATTGTATATCTACATCACGCGGTGAACCTTAAAGGCAAACTTCTTAAGAAAGATCAACTGTAAAATAAACTTCAATGAACATAAAAACACTTTGGAACCTAACACACAACATCTAGAAGTCTAGGCTAGAGACGTATTTTGGCGTCGTAAAGCCTAGTAACTATCGTTTTCATTGTAGGTTGGGTGATTCCTCCTCTTTGATACGACAAGTGCTACTACGGACTTGTGCTCCCATGTACCATCGTGTATATATTGGGAGACCACAATAGGCTATATCCTTTATCCTTAGGAAGCTGGGTATGTTTCTGTATCTATCGCAATGCACTGAACACATCATTCAAGAAGATTAACTGCTGTACGTAAAAAGAATATAGCAGTTTTGCAATTGGTTTGGTAATCCCTCTATCTAGATTTCTAGAGTAGTCACTTTCATTCCTTTTCAAATTC
Organism: Pinus taeda; assembly: GCA_000404065.3. Classification (NCBI taxonomy): domain Eukaryota; kingdom Viridiplantae; phylum Streptophyta; class Pinopsida; order Pinales; family Pinaceae; genus Pinus; species Pinus taeda. The sequence goes on from APFE031363526.1 coordinate 66,026, forward strand.
CTTAAAAGAAAATGTCCATCTGAGCACTTGTCACTTTAGGCTCATTAAAAATCGAAGACGTCTAAAGTCATCTTTAGCTTTTTCTTGACTCTTTAAAATTGAAAAAGCAAGTTGTGTCAAAGCATCATAAAATTTATTTTAATCAGAATAACATCATTGTTCCCTCATTGGTATTAGGTTGAGAAAATGGAGTCCACCAATCAAGGATTTCCCCTTGGGGGGAATCCTAGTCCCCTCTTCTCTTGGGGAGATGTTGGTGCACCTCATATGGCTACATTGTCCCTTCCAGGACTTACAATCAGCCTACCGGTATGGCTTTTCTCGACCTCTTTCATTCAAAGCACCGTGATTCCTGAGCAATCAAATCAGCAACCAGATGATACTAGAGTTACCCCCCAACCTTCTACTTCGTTTGTTTCTCCCTCTCCTTCTTCCTCTTCCCTTGGTGAAGCTAGTAACACTAAAAACCAAGTAACTGAGAAGAAGAAGAAAGGGAAGGAGAAGAAGAAGAAGAGGCCAATGGCGAAAGGGGGCAACCATGCATTGTCTGGCGAAAATCCACACACTGCACCATCCAAACCTAAATCTCCATGTGTCATTTGCAAAGGAGACCACTATCATCGAGATTGTCCTTGCATCCCACGGATCTTAAGGGACTGGTTTCCTCGATTGCCCAATCCGGTGTCATCAACCTCTAATGATCATGTTGAGAGTACACCATCAACTAGAGAAAACGAAGTCAATGGACAAAAAGGAAGATCTAGATTCCCTTATAGACTGTGTGAAGGCGATCATGCCCTCCACCATTGTCCATTCCTGGACGAAGCTAAAAGAGTCTTGGACAACTGTCCTAGTTCACCGCTACGACTTCCTCCGAGATACAAGAAACTCTTGTCGAGTCCATCGCTAGTTGAAAATCTAATTGACACACCATCATTGTCAGTTGAAGCACCTATCATTGAATATAAACCCTCTGAGTCCACACCGGACCAAAGTCAACAAGTCGAGATGGCAGTCGACCCAATCTTGTCTTCAAAAGGTCCACCTTCAGATGATACAGTCACCAAAGAGAATGAGAATGACACTGTTCAAATTCCTTTTGTTAACATAAAATCTGATGAACCTGGGGGTAATCTAACCGTTCCTTTACCATAGGAAGGAAGCTCATTAGAGATTCATCCGGCCATCTATTCAGTCCCTCCTCCAAGCAATCTAGTCGTTTCCTTCGATTGGAATCTACTAGGGAGACCCCGCCTACCATCTAATGTACCATTCTGAATTATAGTACAAGCTTATAGAATGACCATGGCTAGTATAATCATAGATGAAGGGGCTTCTATGAGTATCCTTTCCTCAACTACTTGGAAATCGCTTGGTTCGCCATCGCTTCTACTTGAGATTCGAAATCTGTCAGGCTTCAACAAAGGAACCAGTCGACCATTAGGGATCCTTCCAAATTTGCCTATAACTTTGAGAAGGAAAACCATTTATCTGAACGTGATGGTAGTCCAAGGGCCATTAGATTATAATCTACTCCTTGGACGTGACTACATTTATAGCATGGGAGTTATTGTTTCCTCACTCTTTAGGGTGATGTGTTTCCTGTATGAAGGCAGAATGGTCTAGCTCGTAGACCAGCTTTCATTTCCTGGTTCAAACACAACTAATAGTCAAATACCATCCCTAACTGGTCTTTTTGCACAAGGAATGTCTCATCAACCTTCGGTCCATCCACCTGATGAGCACGAGTGATTCGGTGAATGTGACTAAACCCAAGGGGCATGCACCCTAGTCTGCTTTGGCAAGAAAACCCTAGATATAAGGTAGCTTTCCACGTAGGATATATAACTAGTCTAACACACCCGTCCGTTTAGGAAAATGGGATTAGAATGGAAAAATATTCCCTCGTCAAAGGTTATGTGAGTGGAGGCTCGTACCATTCACCTTTGTCTATTTCGATTGATAGAGCCAAAGAAGTGTTTTGTCCATAGATGCAAATGGAACAATCTTGCTTTAATGCAAGAACTTCCATATGGTAACCTGGAAACTCTACTTCTGTTTATACCTGGGGGCAAGTGAAAAACAACCTTTTATTTTCGTAGTTTGTAGGCTTGTTTTCTTAGTTTGTCGGCTCTCAACCCTTTAACCTCATAGGTGGGTCATTCCTAGCGTGCATAAAAAAGACTCCGGAGCCAAGTTGCGCATGGGGCAAGCTCCCTAAAATATGAACCTACCGATGAGAGATATCCTTATTATATGGGTGGCACGAACAATGTTTCCACAAAGTTCAAGCTCGTTAAAAAATAAACCTATTTATGAGCATATGTTCCCCCAGAGTTCAATCTCATTAAAAAATGAACCCACTTTCAGTAAATAACCTTTGTGATCGCATTACTATCAGCTTTTGAGCCTTGGTCGTATTCTTACCATCACCTCCACTTTTTAGCCAATCATCCGCCTCCACTCGATTGTTTACCCTTTTTAGGAACAACTGCGAAGAGTGATTCTATTAGCCACCTTCTTTACACTCTCGTGATTGAAAAGTTCCAAACCTTACCTGGAACCAACTGCTACCCGAAAATATCACTCGTTCCTCAAAGACGAGTCTCTTTTAAGCTCTTTTTAGACTTGTAAAATATAAAAAGATTGTCGAGCAATTGGCCTCTCAAGCTCGTTAAAGTGATTGGAAGTGCCATCCCTCCTCTAGATTTTAATCCTTTTGGACCTGAGGGATCATTACACAAAAATATCGAGCGCTTGTCTTTTTTGGCTTGTTAAAGTGATTGGAAAAGTCATCCCTTTCATATCATTTTATACTTTTTCAGACTTAAGAGATTATACTATGAAAAAGGATTACTGGAGTTTCCTTTCCATATCTTTTCAGACTCTCTAAAATTGAAAAGGACCGAGTTATCTTTGTCATTAAAATCGTTAAAACAATAGCAACAAACTTGTCCATTACAGACAAGAGCAAGTTTCACTGTCGTTAGGCTCACTAAAAAATAGCGACAGGTTTTCCTGAAGGGAAAATTATAGAAGAAGCATATGTTATCCTCCTTAAGCTTGACAAAAATAAATAGGTACTGGTTAGAAATGACTGGGAAAAAATTGGGAATAAAACTTGAAGAACTTTATTGGTAGCAGGTTGCTCTTAAACATGACACTTTCACTCCATCACCATGATTGAGTCGAGTTGAGTTATTCCGTTCACTGGTCATATCACCATTGGTCCTCCGTACCATCCATTTTTGGGGTTATCACTACCAATCCATTTCAGTGTTGCCGATATGTTCAAGAGAAGTCACTCACAGAATTCACCAACCCAGCTTATGCCTCATCCGTTGCAATAAATTCACGCTCCATTCTTTCATGATCGCCACCCTGAACCTTGTATCATCAGATCGTTTCACCTCCACAAAATCATTTGCTTCGTTCCATGTCATAGATGTGGGATTCATTAAGGCCCTCCTATGATGAGTCACTTCCTGTCGACATCATTTCATTATCCAAGAAATCGACTTAGGAACAACCCTTTCAGTACTTTGAAGCTTGCATGCCTCAATGGTAGGTTTCTCACTTCCGACAACAAGTTTACATCAATGTCCTTCGACCAAAATTTTTTACATGGTGTTCAACATCGACTCATGTATTCACACCACGTGAATTGTACCACAGTACCTTGAGGGTCATCACCATTATCGGTGATTCCTCTTGCGCCTGTTAACACTTACATCATTGGCTAGTAATTAGGCGATGTCTTTCCGTGTTTGACATCAAAACATCTTTTCACATGGATCAACTTGTACTTCGGGTGAAGATCGAACGAGTTTGAAGACCCCAGATCTAGTTTCATCCATTCGAGCTGTGATATATTTAGGAAAATAAAGACATCATATGTACATCATAGCTGCACAGGTAACCATCGAAGCTAAGGGATGATGGTTCTACCAGAATCATCAGTCTGCCACACAGATGGTTGTCTGTCCTATGTACATGAAAATGAATTTATAAAGCTGAGCATGGAATGCCTGCCTTAGCTATATCATGAAAATATTATGAAGATAATGTATTGTATTGTATCTTATTACAGGTCACCTTCCAGTTTGAAAAACCTCGAATCCTCATGATAAAGCATTTCGCCCGACATCAGAAGATTTACGACCTCATGCTTTAGGGGGCAAATGTTATAGACATATTTGGGCACTACAACCCCAATCACATATGTCCATAAACAAAGGGCTTCTAAGACCCTAAAAGTGTTGTTTCATACCCTAAATAAACAAGGTCAGCTGATTACATCATTTCCCAAAAGTTATCCCTGAAAAACTACTTAGAACTGGTCAAAACTGGACCATCTCACTTGCTCCATGGTTAGGGTGTGATGCATCTCACCTATTACACATGAGGGGTACGATGCATACTGGAAAGCCCTTCTATAGGGTGTGATGGGTGAGAGTAGACAAATGGCAGCGGCAGTTTGCTAGGTGGAAACCCAGAGAATCTTCTAGAAACTGCTCATTTGACACTTGCCTCTCTGGATTCACCCAGGGATGAGTAAGAGATCATGAAATCTCCAAGTGGAACCAAGAACTATCATAGAAATGACACTAATCAAAATCCTAGAAGCTGACTCACCTGCCTGCAAATATCTATATATGAATCCCTCATCCTAGAGATCCGATGGCTGGAATTTTGTATTTTGTAAGGAAGTGTTGTTGGTTTCTCTATGAAACATCATAGTGTTGGGTGATCTAGCTTTTCATGAATTGAAGAGGGCTTTCATGCTGGGAGAATGGCACTGGGTCATACCACTAGGTTGTAATCCTCTCTTCTACTACTTCTATCAATAAAGCTATTTGAGTTTTCCTCCATATTCTTGTATATTTCTGGATCTTGTATTGGTATATGCATTTGTATGATTAATATATATCTGATCCTATATTGTTTATGGTTATAGATCTCTATGCTTTGATGATATTATGCTGCTTTGACTCTACAGGTGTTCTTTGAAGTGGGACAAGTGAAGAAGGAGTGGCAAAGCTCTATCAAAGGAGGGAGGAAACAAGCAAGGAGACAAGAGAAAGACTGAGATGGGTACTCTCTTCTTCTCTCTCATCTATCTCTCATAAAGGAAGACACAAGTAACTTTAGTTTGTTTGTTTCTAAGATAGCTACCCCTCTTAGTGGGACTAGCAACTCTAAATGGACACTAGTTTTCTTGATAACATTGAGTAAATCAAGGAGAGGATTGATCAGATCCTTTCAATGATCTGATCTAATATTCCTGTAACGATGAACCTATGTGTTCTATATGTATATATCGTGAGACTGATAGGGAGGAGAGACAAAGAGTAATATAGAGATTGTATAACAAAGATAGATACAATGTAGTTGAGAGGGAGTTTGTTCCTACGGCTAAAATGCCTTAGATCTGTATTCATATCGTATATAGTAGAAAAGTGTGTGTTCTATGGATTTCCACGTATCTATGTATTTATGTCTTTTTGAGTTATTTTGTGTGTGGGAGTGTTGATCGACCATCGATCTCTGGATGGATCGATGTTGATCTAAAATGTCATGTCATGTGTTTAAAACAGAGTATGGCAGAAACCATGTTAAGTGCAGAGATCATCAAATAGAAGAAGATCAACAACGTAGGCAGAAAGGAACGAGAACCGTCAGATCATTTAGATCGACGGACAGTAATGGTGGAAGGTGAAGGGAACCACAAGTAGATCTAAGTTGTTGGATCTATAGTTCAATAGATCTAACAGTCATCAGGTGATGAAGGTACATGAGAGATAATTAGCGAAAAGGCGGATTTATACACACAAGTGGTATTTCAGGTGAGTGTGAAGTGGTAAGCTTTATTTTGAGGAAGGCACCCAATACCATTCATTGATTGACACGTAGCATGAGGGTGGATAGGGAAACCACTTTATCGGGTGGTTAATCCCCATGCTAATTTTGCACCCGAAATCTCTAGCAATCGTCGGATCTAGCGTGAGAGGATCGACACTGGAGGATTGTCATGCAATTTTGATTGATCAGGCTAGAGACAACCATCGTATCGAGCGCCAGATCAATAGTCCTGATTTGATCAGCGATCGGCGATCAGGAATGCGAAGGACAGTGTAGCGGAAAGGAGATGGACCGAGAGCATACCCACTGATATTTATGAATGCAGGTGTATAATATTTGAAGTCTGGCCTTAAGGGTTTCGGGCGCTTATTCCTTTGTTCCCGTGTAATTCCTATGTATTTTGATATGAAGCGTGGTCCTGGTTTAAAGGCTTAAGGCCTCAAATATGCTTATGATAGGTTTGTGGGCCCATAACCCACAAGCCTCAGGATCAAAATTTATAAAGAAAGAGGTAATCGGTTTACCCCAAAATCTCCTTTCATCAGAAAAGAAAGGGGGTGTGCCTGGTGAGTGTTTGGTCGTATGTGTGTCAAAGTTCTTTTACTGTGGAGGGGAAGAGAAGTGAGCCTCTAAGAGAGAGTTAATAGTACCACCCTATTAGAGAGACACATAAAAAAGAAGAATCTGTTCAACATCCAGCGGTATAGTGCACAAAGATGCAATAGTCATTACAATCATTATAAAAAGAAAGATATGTCTAATATCTGGTGGAATAGTCCATGAGGATATAACAGTGATAATTACCATTACAACACATTCTCAATATGATAAGTACCAAAATCACTGAAATAGTTGAAATTCTTTAGCACAGATGAAAGAAAACATGAATTACAAATATTCACATAATAGTCTTACAAATATTCATAATCCATGCATGAAGAACATGCTTTCCATAAGGTTTCTAATATTAATTAAAAGTTCCAAGGCACATTTACATAATGAACATCAATAGCTCCAATAGTGGAGTGTTGGAGCCGCTCCTTACTCCCCGAAAGAACTAGTTTGTCTCTCTAATGCCTTGCAGGAGGAATCAAGGTGAAAATGTCCTTTGCTCATACAATGAGGATATATATATAACCAATAAGGTGATGCTTCACCTTTCTTGTGAATCTTTGACTACCCTCATGATTGTTTGACTTCCTATGACTTTTCAACTTTTACATGACTTTTCATATTCTGAATGTGTCCTCTAGACTTCCACTCTACAATACATTTTAAATAGATAATTACATAATCGACAATAATGATTTGGCATATGATGAATCATGATCTGACATGACATGAAATGGATGACATGGACTGCATGATGATGTGGCAGTGCCAAATTTTCCTTTTGATGCTTCTTTCTTTCCATATTCAATAAGAGATGTATACAATGCTTCATCTTCATGATAGATATGCTTTTTTCTTCATATCTACCCTCCAATGGGTTGAGAATCAAATGGAGTCTTCATACAGTCTTGATCTTTGGTCTTCTGTTGTAATCCAGTTTTCCTTCATCTTCTCGTATGATGATCATCTTATCTTTTCAAATCCATATGTGTCTTATAGCTTGTCCTCCTTCTCTATCTCCTTCTTCATCATCTTTCCATAGCACGATAGAGTTCCTACATCTGCAATCCAGTCATGACAAGACGACATCAGTCTGATAAACCCCTATCTAAGATGTCGCATGATGATCCACTAACTAAGCCAAAACTGGGTGGAAGGGTGTGGAATAAGCTTAGTGACTACACAATTGTGCATCTCAGGAATTCAAAGGTCAGGCTTGAGCCTAAGACTGTGTAGCTAAATTGTGCAGTTATGAGGCTTAGTAACTTAGACTACAGGTTTTTTCATTGTTTCACTCAACTACGCAGTTTTAGGAGGCAGAGAAAACTTGGTGATTGTATAGTTGTGTAGTTTAAGAGCTCATGGTTTGGGCTTGAACTCAGAGACTATGCAATGCATAGGTAGGGCCATGCTCGAGGAATGGATTGCACAATTCTAAGGGCCAAGGTTAGGGTTTGAGCATTTGAAGCAATGCACAGTTCTAGGAGGCAATAACTGCACATTGTGCAGTTTCAAGGACATTTGCAGCTTAAGGGTTGGATTTGGGCAATTTGTAGTTGAGGAAGGCTGGATGAGGCTAGGTTGCAGGGATATTTCTGAAAAATGGCTAAGTGTGGGATCTGTGAGGCTAATGTGGATAGTGACATGACTTGATTGTGATCACATACTTAAAACTATTGATGACATAGCAACATAGATCATTCATAACACATTAACGACATATTTCCCTCAATGCGACAACTTTGCAACGACTTTACGACAAGTGTGACACTAAAGATTGAGTTTGTGACGAAGGTGACAACACTTGTGCAACAATGCCTAAAACCTTGGGAATGAGTGTGACATGTGTTTACATGGTAAGAACAACTCATTTTCATGAAGATAAACCCTTGAAACCACCAAAATAATCTTATATACATTGTGCGATGGCTAACATGCGTAAAGACGACATTTACTATATGAAAAGAAGGGAGAGCGACACTTGCGATATGCGAATGATATTGAAAGTGATACATGGCATAGTGAAGATAAAATGAAAATGACAATAATTAAAGTGAAAACAAGCAAGAACAGCATCGAAAGCATGAAAATGACACTCATGAAAACAAAGGTGCACAAAAGAGACAATTTGAAAAACTCACCGAAATAGAAGTGCAAACGCAACCAAAAGTGAGGGACTTCCATTGACATTGCATGTTGACTGTCAACATGGGTTGAACAATGCACAAACATTGTCTTGACCGAATGTGCTTATGTTTGTTCAAGCCTATGTGGAAGAATGCGTTTGTGAACTCATTGCAAACTGATCATGCATGGTCAGCAAGTGACTTTGATTGATCAATGATTTGAACTTAAACAGGAATGCTACAACTTACAGATATAATCATAAACTGAGAGATGCAACAAAAAAAAACTTCATTTCATTAATAGAAAAATATTGAACTATGCTTACAAATAGAATGGAAAATAAGATAACTTAGGCGATGGTAGATTATCTATGAGAAGAGATGTGGCAGCTACATGCCTCTGGACTCAGTTATAATGAGGCTCAAGGGACTTTTTATTACTGAACAATAAGATAAAACCATTAACAACCAAAACCCTAATTCGAAGAGATGTAACACCAAGACTTTATGGGCCCCGTTGGGGTTAGTTGGGCAGTCAACTTCCTAGGGTCATAACTTAGTCATATTATCTTTATTTGACGCGTATGATATCGCGTTGGAAATATTTCTCCAAGGACTGCAACTATTGACATGATTGCCATAGAAATCATCAAACGATTGCTATGGTAATCGTATCAGCAGTTGTATTCCTCAGAGAGATATTTCAAACAAAGTATTGTACGCATCAAACGGAGATAATATGACCAAGTTATGACCCCAGGAAGTTGGCTACCCAGCGAACCCCAACAGGGCCCATAAACTCTTAGTGTTACATCTCATCAAATTAAGGTTTTGGTTGTTTAGGGTTTTCTCTTATTGTTCAATAATAAAAAGGCCCTTAAACCTCATTGTAACTGAGTTCAGAGGCATGCGACTACTAGATCTCTTCTTAGAGATAAGCTACCATCGTCCAAGTTTTCTTATTTTCCATTCTGTTTGTAAGCATACTTCAATAGTTTTCTATTAATAAAATTAAGTGTTTTTCTGTTGCATCTCTAGGTTTATGATTATATCTGTAAGTTGTAGCATTCTTGTTTAAGTTCATATCAGTGGTATCAAAGCAGTCTGCTCTCTCTTTGTTTTTCTTTGCATGTCCCCAACGAGGTCAAGGCTTAAGGAGTTAGGGATTGATCTAGTTGAACTATTGCAGGATCATCCTCGCAAAACCTGACGAACTCTCATGGCAGAAGAAAAGAAAGATGAGGGGACATGAGATTCTTTCAAAATGTTGCTCAAGGAATCCCTCGAGCGACAGAGGGATGCGATGATGGATAACTTTGCCTAGATCCTTCGATGACTACCCATAGGTGATGCATCTTCATCTAGCAGCCACTCTGGAGGTGTTACTCCTTTTGAGGTACAATTTAACTTCAATATTACCATATTTGAAGGTCTGTTAGATGCAAACACCGTAGATAAATGGCTAAATCTATTGGAAGGATATTTTTCAGTTCATGAATTTTCCAATCGAGAAAATATTACTTTTTCACTTCTGAAAGTCGCCCCACATGTCAAGAAGTGGTGGGAAACATACTGTCAACAAAATGATGAGAGTGAACTCTCGTTGTTTTTAGTCGTACCCACTTGGAATTCTTTCCAATACCCCATCAAGGAACAGTATTACTCTTTCAGGAGCTATGAAGATAACTACATAAAGTGGACCACACTATAGAAGGGGAGGGACCAAGATGTGCCAGAGTTTGCAAATAATTTCCATACCCTTCACATGAAGCTGGGTATCAAGGATACCAAGCGAAATTTGGTGCTCAAGTATCGCGAGTGTCTACACAAGTACATCTAGGATGAGATGGAGTTCTTGTACATCTCCTTACTCGGTACAGCAAATCAGTGCATTGTAATGAATGAGAAGAAGTTTAAATAGAAGAAGCGAGACTTTGGATATACGAAACAAAATCAAGGAAAATGAGTGTGCAAACCACAGAACAAAGGACTAAGCCAAGGCGGGTCTACCCAGGACTACCTATCGAAGCCACAAGAAAGGAACAACACCATGAAGACAAAGAAGGACATGGGAAATGGTGTGAGTTCCATAAGAGCTCCACTCAGAATACAAGTGAGTTCCGGGCCAAGTAGTCACTGGTGGCCGAGGTGAAGGCTTCCGAATTAGACACGAGTTTTGACTCTAAATCAGAACCTGATAAGGGAACTTACAAAGGGAATAAAATCATTATTGCATAGTCCAATGCCACCATGGCCGCCAGAAAGATCCAGAAAATTGAGCCTAAAGATCCAAAGGATAGGGAACGCCTCTTCCACTCATAGATGTGGGTGAAGGGCTCTGTGCTGCAGTTCATTGTTGACAATGGGAGCCAAAATAACCTCATTTCAGTAGAGGTCATGAAGTAGTTGGTCCTAAAGACAACAACATATCCACAGTCGTACACCATTGGGTGGCTTCATCAAGGATGAGATCTTCATGTCAGGCAGCAATGTCGCCTTCCCTACAACATCAAGCCCTTCACAGATGAGGTACTATGTGAAGTTGCTCCTCTTGAAGTTTCTGATGTATTGTTAGGACAACCATACTTGTGGAAGCGACATGTTGTATATGAGTTGTTGGCATTATGGCACAAGTTTGGAGCTATGGCAAAGGTGTTGTCCTTGATGGCAACTCTCTTTGGTAACAGATCTCAGTTCAGGCACTCAGAAAGAAGAAAAAGACATATACGCAGGTTCATCTAGACAAAGACACATATACACGCGGGTTATACATTACAAAAGCGTGTATATGTTGGGGATCATACTTTTGGTCCATGGTAGTTAGTTCTTGGGATTTGAACGTATGTTTTGGACCATGGCATCTCGTCAAATGTATTGATCCCTAGTTTTGGGTTCATGGTATTGAAATGTTATGGTTGTGGATCATGGTATTGAGGAAGGCCTAAGACTATAAAAGAGGACAGAGATCATGTGGCAAATGATCCTCTGAATTATTATTGAAGATCTTATAAAGTACTAGAGCTGGTTTATTGGTAATTGGGTTATGATGCAGATCTGTATCTGAATGAAGGAGGAACCTTAGCGCAAAAAGAACGATAAGTTCTATTGATGGGTCATAATCTTTAAGCTTGAATGATAGTATCTTTGTATGATTTTGATCTGCTAGATGTGGCGCTTGCTTGATCTATAACTCAGATAATCTGGGTTAATTAATGATTGAATATCTGAAAGAGTGAATTATCCTTTATAGATCTGTACGCAGGTTCAGTGAAGTGAAGGCGCATATACACGCAAGTTTTGTGAAGTAAAGAAGCGTATACGCAGGTTTTTCTATACGCAGAAGCATATGCACGCTAGTTTTAGGCTGTTGAAATAGCGTATATACTCTAAGTTGTGATCTAGCTTCTTCTCTCTATTGCTGTTGTGTTGTGGGTTATGTTTTCTGGTGTGTGGTTTCTGGTACTGTGTTTTGGGTACAGTTGTCAGAGAAGTATCTACTTGATTCAAATCTAATTGGTGAAAAGGAGATTGGTTGATGGAGAAATTCTTGATGATTGATTGATGTTCATGGATCCAGTCTGAAAATTTATGAAACATGGTCCCTGGAAGAAAGAGAAGGTTGTAGCCTTCTGTAGGCTAGCATCTACGTACTAGTATCTTGGCTAGTACAAGAGCTAAAGGGGGTTGTAGCTCCCTTCGAGAAGAAGCTGGAGAATGAGAGAGGGTTGTAGGTCTCTACAGGTTGCAGCCTGCGTACTGGTAAAGGACTGCATCAATATATTGTAAAAGAAGTTTCTAATTAAAGAAAGATAGAGACGAATTGCAGCAGGTGGTTTTCACCCACATTGGGTTTCCCCCTTATATCTTGTGTTCTTGTGTGTGATTGTCTTTTTGCTCTGTTTTACTATCTCTAGTTACTGGTTATTTTATTCTGCATCACAGATTAACAATCATCATCAGAAAGATAAAGTAAATTAAAAGTTTTCTTTGTATACGCGGGTTTCCTTCTGCATAGTTGCGTATATACGCGAGTTTAACTCACTGAAGTAGCGTATACAATTTGTTTTTGAAAAATGAATATTTGACTTGATAATACTGATTCACCCCCCCTCTCAGTATTATTTCCAACAATTGGTATCAGAGCAGGTCCTTCTGAAGAAGCTTGATCGCTTGAAGGAAGATCTTTCATCATGAGCAACTACGAGATGGAAGCATCAATCAGACCACTGGTTTTTAATGGGACAAACTTTGTATACTAGAAGATTAGAGTTACTGCCTATCTTCAATCTCTGGGTACTGAAGTCTGGGATATCATAGATATAGGGTATACTTTTCCAGCATCGACTCCCACAAATCCGGCTGAGAAGAAGAAATATGAAATGAATGCAAAGGTGGTTAATACTCTGTTGGGATGTCTATCGCAATCTAAATTTGTCAAAGTCATGCAGTATAAATCCGCTAAGGAAATATGGGACAAGATTGTTCTGAGCTATGAAGGATATGATCAGGTAAAATGAGAAAAACTTCAAACCCTTAGAATTCAGTATGAAAATCTCAGAATGTACAATGATGAAAGTGTGGCTAACTATTTTCTTCATGTAGATGAGATTGTTAATTGTATGAAAAATTTGGGTGAAGAAGTAAAAGACGCTGTTGTGGTTGAAAAAGTTCTAAG
>APFE031363526.1:86264-125484 GCA_000404065.3 Pinus taeda
CTTGAAATTCTTGAACCATTCTTGTCCCCCTCTCGGAATTTCAGTGACAGCAGAAATGGCTTGTGGAGACACAGGGAACTCTAGCATTGACACCTTAGAATTCAAGCCAGTGAAATTTAATGCAAAAGCTTTCGTTACCTCTGTATGTCCTCCCTTCAACTTTTCAAAAAACCTCCAGCAACCAACCTCTTTAAAAGCTCGTGCTACACCTTCATCTCTGAGTGTAAGATCAAGCCCCTCTGGCTCGGTTCTTAGGCACCTTCCGGATCGATTTTCTCTTTTCTCCATCTTGCTCAGAATATCTTCACGCAGAGAACTAACAGCAGCTACAATTCACAGAACAGCTTCGACTTTGGGGTGCAGGCTCGCTTGCAATGATCCCTTTTAAATGAAAACTCGGGCTTCTTTGCGTTTTTTCAAACACTCGTCATAGAACAGGCACGTTAATGCATCATGAATAAACATTATGACACTACCATACCTCATAAGATCTCTTAAAATAATTGTCATGTGCGTGATCCTAAATCTGATGGCAGAAGGAATCCTATCATGACCTGGAGAAGACATCAACTGACAAAATATGGACGGACCTAATGACTCATCTTCCGAGATTTGACATTTCAAGAAAATGTGCTGCAAAAAACCCCGAATCCCCGATTTCGTAGCGCAGACAATTATGAATTGACAAACCGCGCTACGAAATGGCTGCTAGATGATACACTGCGGAAAGGTGGAAAAATGATTGAGCAGCTAAATTGGCCAATCAGATCGCGCTGCGAAACTACGCAAAATCAAAATGATGCAAACAAGACAAGACCTGCCTTGAACAATAATAATGGAGGGCATCTAATGGTTTTTTTACAAGGACTTACATCAATACCTTTTGAAATTCTAATTTCAAAGTGACACACCTAAAAACCTATTGGCTTAAACCAATTTTTTATATGAATCTTTGGACATAGGTGAACTGTGGTTTTAAGTGATAACAGACAGGAAGAGCACAAGTGGTGGAGCATTCTTTATGGGTTCCAGATTAGTATCATGGTTCAGCAAGAAATGGAGTTCGATTTCCTTATCTACAGCTGAAGCGGAATATGTAGCAGTTGCATCTTATTGCACTCAACGCCTTTGGATGATGCAGACATTGCAGGATTTTCAAATCACTTGTACACCACCTATCCCCATCTTATGTGATAATACAAGTGCAATCAGCATTTCAAAAAATCCTGTCATGCATTCAAAAACCAAGCACATACCGATCAAGTATCACTTTCTTCAGGAGAAAGTGTTGGAACAAAAGGTCAAATTGGAGTATGTTCCTTCTAAGGAACAAGTTGTTGACATATTTCACCAAACCACTTCCCAGGGAAACCTTTGAATATCTCAGACAGAAGCTGGGAGTTGTTGATGTATCATCTTGTTGTTAAATCTTATCAGTTTCAGAGAAAATGGGTGTACGCGTGTTGGATAAAGGGTATCCGCGTACATACGCCGGTCTGTACAGAGAAAGTAGCGTATATGGAAGCTTGATGGATATCAGAAGGAGCAGGCTCTGGTTGAAGATAGTCTGATGTGGGTCTAACAGAGACCATCCAACACAGGTTCAGGGGGAGCAGATATTCTTCTAATTATACATTGTTGGAATTATTTTAGAAGCTTTTGGTTCTAGTTCATAACTGTTGTTGACTTCAAGTGGAACAAAGGCAGAAATCGAACAGAAGGAAATCTTGGTTGCTGTTCTGAATGATGATTGTCAGTTGCTGCTGCTATCAGTTGCTGATGACTTTTATAAGTCATGTTTTTTAAAATATTCGTCTCTATGTAATGTATCTTTTTCTTATATGATGTCAAGGTCATGTAACGGCCTATATTTGTTTCCCCATCATATGTAAATTTCTATTCCACTCGGTTGGATGGATGATCCCCACTTGGTTGGGTGATGGATGTATGTACTAAGTCTTTTGGTGATAGGAAGGTCTTGTATTGTTGCATAAGTCTTGGTTCTTCTTAAAGAACATCCTTATGCAGATCTTGCCTACAGTCAGGGGGAGCATGGTCAGCACAGCAGGATAGAGATTTCAGCATATACTCAGGGGGAGCACAACCCTTTGCCCTTGATGACAAAGGGGGAGAATGATCTTGGATCTTGGTGTTGCCATCAAGTCCAAAGGGGGAGATTGTTGGCATTATGGCATAGGTTTGGGGCTATGGCACAGGTGTTGTCCTTGATGGCAACCTTCTTTGGTATCAGATCTCAGTTCAGGCACTCAGAAAGTAGAAAAAGACATATACGCAGGTTCATCTAGACGAAGGCGTGTATACACGCGGGTTATACATTATAAAAGCGTGTATATGTTGGGGATCATTCTTTTGGTCCATGGCAGTTAGATCTTGGAACTTGAACCTACGTTTTGGACCATGGCGTCACGTCAGATGTGTTGACCCCTGGTTTTGGGTTCATGGTATTGAAATGTTATGGTTTTGGACCATGGTATTGGGGAAGGCCTAAGACTATAAAAGAGGAAGGAGATCTTGTGACAATTTACCATCTGAATTATTATTGAAGATCTGATAAAGTGCTAGAAGTGGTATATTGGGTGGTGATGCAGATCTCGATCTGAAGGAAGGAGGAAACTTAGTGCCAAAGGAAGGATAATTTCTATTCATGGGTCATAATCTTTAAGCTTGGATGATAGTATCTTTGTATGATTTTGATCTACTAGATGTGGCGCTTGTCTGATCTATAAGTCTGATAATCTGGGTTATTTAGTGATTGAATATCTGGAAGAGTGTGTTGTCTTTTATAGATCTGTACGCAGATTCAGTAAAGCAAGGGTGCGTATACACGCAGTTTAGACGAAGTAAAGGCGCGTATACGCAGGTTGTTCCATACGCAGATGCGTATGCACGCAAGTTGCAGACTGTTGAAATTGCGTATATGCTTTAAGTGGTGATCTAGCTGTTTCTGCTTATTGCTGCTGTGTTCTGGGTTCTGTTGTGTGGTTTCTGGTACTGTGTTTTGGGTACAGCTGGCAGAGAAGTATCTACTTGATTTCAGATCTAGTTGGTGAAAAGGATTTTGGTTGATGAAGAATTTCTTGATGATTGTCTGATGTTCATGGATCCAGTCTGAAAATTGATGAAATGTGGTCCCTGGAAGAAAGAGAAGGTTGTAGCCTTCTGTAGACCAGCACCTACGTACTAGTATCTTGGATAGTGCAAGAGCTAAGGGGGTTGTAGCTCCCTTCCAGGAGAAGCTGGAGAACGAGAGAGAGTTGTAGCTCTCTACAGGTTGCAGCCTGCATACTAGTAAAACGACTGCACCAGTATATTGTAAAAGAAGTTTTCTAATTGAAAAGAAGATAGAGACGAATTGCAGCAGGTGGGTTTTCACCCACATTGGGTTTCCACCTTATATCTTGTGTTCTTGTGTGTGACATATCTTTCTGCTCTGTTTTACTGTCTCTGGTTACTGTTATTTGATTCTGCATCACAGATTAACAATCATCATCAGAAAGATTAAGTAAAGTAAAAGCTTGTTTTGTATACGCGGGTTTCCTTCTGCATAATTGCGTATATACGCAGGTGCATTAAACTGAAGTAGCGTATATCAGTTGTTTTTTAAAAATGAATAATTATCTTGATAATACTGATTCACCCCCCCTCTCAGTATTATTTCCAACAATCATGTTATCCCCCAAAATATCCCAGGATGATGAGGAAATCAATAGAGGTAACCATAGACCAAGATTTTGGTTTGGTAGCTAGCCCTCCCAAACCAGAGAGGGCTCTCTTTATGGAATCACAGCCAAGAGATGACTGGATAATAAATGGTTTTAGGCTAGATATCTAAGCTCGGGTAGGTTTTGAAAGATTTATGGTTTTGTTGTTGGATAACAGAGAAAAACAAAGTAGCTAGGTCAAAGGGTGCTAGGTCTAGGCTTTGAGAATCAAATTTGTAGAGATATAATGGGGCAAGGTAGGCACACAATTTAGCACTTTAGGGTTGTCATTATGTATATCGGAGATAGGTAGGGTTTCTAAATGAGAATGAGTCTCATGAATTCGTTTATATCAGAAGAAAACCGAACAATAATGTGAAGGCTTCTCTAAAATAGAGCATTACATGAATGAATTTAGTTTATTATCTTAGGAAATAAGCACATGAAACATGGAAATAGAAATGAAAGACATAATACATTCAAACATATGATCAGAGAAGAAAACGACTGCGAAAACACATACCACAAGAATCCCACTACAATAGTTGCAAGCTCTGTCTTTTGATTTCCAAAATGTCAAATATAGCCTACAACGGTTCTCTCCTCAAATTTTCAACCCCTGGAAAATGATTCCCTTACATATTATACAGGAAAATACAACATATGATATCTCATCAGGTCAAAAATTCTATTCAAGTCTCATCATAACTGGCTTTGATGAGTCCTCACTGAAAACTAGGATAGTTGAGACAGTTTTCACAATTTAGGCTAAAGTTTAGGAGATCATATCTCCTCATTAATTACAGTTTTCCTCATAAAGTGAGGCAAAAACCAAGAAACCTAAAGTAACATTAATATTTCATAAAATCTCAAATTTTCCATCATTCAGTACTCAAGAGGCTACTAGAACAAATGGGTCGCACCATAACCATAAGGGTCGCACCAGTGAGAAAAATGGTCGCACCAGCATGCACCAAAATAGGAAATTTTGCAGAAGGGTCGCACCTGTTTGAAGCCATTTTTAGGTATCTTCCTCAAGTCAAAATAGAAATATGAAAGAATGGTAAACTATATTTTTCTATCTAGTTTTGAGATCATTTTTAATTTTGGAAAATTACTGATTGGAAGGCCTCCAAAAAATCATTCTCCCAACGTGACTCAGAAGCGGTGCACCAATCCAGATTTAGTGGCAGAGAGGTGAAAAAGGTGAGGTTTTTTTAGTTTATGATCAAACTGGGAATCCTTCATGCAAACATAGGATTACATTTGGCATGTTCTCATCATAATGCATCCATCCATGTAGAAAAACTCTCATTTGGATGTCCAGGGAAAAAGGGTCGCGCCTCAACGCGATGCTTCTGTGTGCCTTTTCCTGCAAAATTTCAAAAAAATCCAAATTTCTCCAAAACCTTAAAAATTTGTTCCTTGTATATTATGGAAGATAGGATAGACATTCTTGGATGTTTTAGCCACCAATTTCACTCTCTTACCTATTTTTCTTCATTCCCTATGCTTATCTTGGATCTCTTTTAGTTTTGCTTTCAGTCTCTTGATTCTGATTTGTGCAATCTGATTCCTTGTTTGATAGTGATGGGCCATGTGCCTCAGCATCTGATTGTCCCTATTAGCTATGTTAAGAATCTTCTCTAGATGGTCATTTACTTTGCAGAGCCAATGATTTCCTCCCTTGAGCACTTTCTTTTCACTCTCTTGTTCACTCTCCATTAAATTTGTTGAATGGTAAAACACTAGCCAGATGATGTTGATAAAACTGAAGTTTAAGTTTTCTCACGGTGAAAATGTAGTGGGAGGCTAGGGTTTGATGAAATCAATGGAAAATGAGTGGATGAATGATAAGATATTTTAAATTCAGGGTTTTCTGGATGATAGATGAGACTGGTAAATTAGTAGAAGGTAGGTTTATTCACCAAGAATTCACTGGAGAGAACCCTGAGAAACAATCAATTCACATTGAGAAAAATCTATGAAAGGATGGTGTAGATTCCCACTTACTATTTGCAGAAGTTTTAAGAGTCATTGAATGATCTTTGTAGGTTTGAAGAAGTCGAAAATTTCCTTAAAACAAGAAGAAATCACTGTGGGTCACTTTCGCTCAAAAGGTCGCACTTCTCTTAAAAGAGTCACACTTTTGGACAAAAGGGTTGCGCTCCACTATGAAAGGTCACACTCTACACATAAAGGTCACATTGCTCCACAAAAGGGTCAGAATCCACTTCAGAAGGGTCACAATTTTGTCAAAAGGGTCGCATCTTTGCACAGAAGGGTCACATTTTGTCAAAAGGGTCGCATTTCACAAGGAATACAACAAAAACCTTGAATTTTCACCAAGTTTTCCTCCTGCACGATAATAATTGAGATATGCTTGGAAATTTTAAAGTGCAAATGAGTTATAAAGTAACTCCTCTGATCCTCTTAAACTCAAATTGGGACCCTTGACATTTTACGATCTCTGATATTTGAAACTTGGTCACTTTATGGCCTTTTGAAACTTTTTGGAAGTCTGAATGCAACCTTTGAAACTTAGAACCTTGAAGTATTTATTACATATGAAAACATAAAATTGCACTTGATATCAAATTTATTAAAGGAAATTTCTTATTACCACTCCTCCTTTGCTGGATTTTTATGCATGAAATGAGAGTTCGGTGATTGTGAAATCCTAATGACCTAATGGAGGTATAGAGTGGAATGAAGACCATGGTGACATGAATGAAGTGATGATGGTGATGATATGTTCAATGATAGCACATCAAACTAAGTGATGGCAGTGACTGGACATGGAAATATTGAAGGAGTGGAAATAATCCTAGACACACTAACCAACGACCAACTTTTTTGCATGGAAGACCTAGTGAAATGACAAAAACTTGACCTTAAACCCTAATGGACATTCTAAAAGAGAACATTTGATCACTGGTGGAAGGAAAAACGTGCTGACACTAAAATTGGCTCTAGTAGGGGATGGAGGCTCCATAGGAGGTGTCAAGAACACCGTAGACCTAGTAACCTTATTCATTGGGCATGGAGTCAAAATGCAAAACCTAACTTGAATCTAAAAACTCACTGATTGACTTTTACAAACCATAAACAAAGAAAACATAACCTTTAAACCAACAATTGATCAAGAAGTCTTATGGCCTTCTCCTTAAGCTTCAAACTTCTAAAATAACCACTGCAAACTCTGAAATGAAATGTAAACTGGTATATATAATGATCATGAAAATTTGTAGAATTTTTTCAAATGTAGTAGTGCTTGAGAAGCCTACCATTGATTTCTCCTCTCGAATAACTTTGGCCATCCATCTCTTTCAACAAATAAGAATTCTTCCCCCCCTAAAGGCTGAGATTTTGTAGGGCCACTTCCGTAGGTTTTCAAATTTTTCATCTTTTTCCTTCTCTATGTTCCATGCATCACAACGCAGAACCACATCACCCATGTTGAAGTTGTCTTATTTTTTCTTGCGGTCATAAATCTTTTTAATCATTTCCTGAAGTTTGGAAGTATTATGAAATACTTCCTCCCTATTTTGTTGTAAATAGATCATTTGACTTATCCTCCGTTGCACAACATTCGGTTCGTTGCTCACTTCCTGCAGAAGTTTCATGATTGGGATAGGTATCAACCTCGTACACCAACGGAAAAGGAGACATACTGATGGCCTTTTTAGTACTGACCTTGCCCGCCCATAAAGCATTAATGAGATTTTGGTGGTAGTTATTTTTATTAACCTCGAGAACTTTCTTAATGATGTCTATCAAAGATTTGTTAGAGGATTCAACTAGCCCATTCCCTTGTGGATAATAAGTAGTAGAATTCCCTAACGCAATATGGTATTTTTCACAGAACTCCACCATCATCTTGGACTTGAATGAAGCAACATTGTCAGTGATAATTTTATGTGGGAAACAAAATCTAGACAAGATATTAGTTTCAATAAACTGAATGACAATAGAATCATTAGCTTTCCTAGTTGGAATTGCTTCAATCCATTTCATAAATTAGTCTATGGCTGTCAAGATCCACTTGTGTTGTGCATATGACGAAGGATGTATTTCACCAACAAAATCAAATCCCCACTGCTGAAATGGAGCTGAGACCAAAAGTGGCTGCAAAGGTAATGGAAAAAGTTTTCTTTTCCCTTGAAAGATATGCCACTCATGGCAGCTCATTATTGTTTTGTGTACATCTGCAAAAAGAGTAGGCCAATAAAACCCATCCCTCAAGATTTTGTTGGCTGTGGTTTTATAAACGAGGTGGCCACCACAATTTCCTTTGTGGAAATCAGTCATCACATCTTTAGCTTCATTTTCAACAAGACAGTTCAACAATACACCACCTGGATCTTTCCAAAACAAAACACCTTGAAGAACACAATATTTTGAAGTGTTTAGTTTTAAGGATCTAATTTTACCTTTGGGCACTTCCGGCAAAGGATTTAAATGCTGCAAAACATAAACTATGTCGAACTACCATGGAGATGAAGTGAACATATCTCACACCTGTACCTGTGAATCTTCTGCTTCTTCTTCGGAAAGGGAAGCGATCAGATTGATATCTAACGAATGGAAACTAGATTCAGCCATGAGTTTGGCCAAACCCTGTCCCTTAATAAGCTTTGTTGTCTTTATTTCTAGATCATATTCTAACATTGTTTCTATCCTTTTTCCTCTCCAACCTTTTGTATCAGTTTGCGTAAGGACCTCCTTTACTGCTGTTGTTCGAACATAAGCTATAGTATGAGAATGCAAAGTATATACTTGGAAGTACTTAATATTTTTTACCAAAGCCAGAACCTACTTCTCAATAATGTTGTATTTTAGTGTTGCATCCCTTAGTGTTTGACTAAAAAATGCTATGGGCTGTTCATTTTTCTGATCCTTCTTTTGCATCAAGACTACTGCTAAAGTATGTTCTGAGGCAAATGAAAATATGATCAAATCTAAAGTATAGTCGATACTAATTAAAATAGGAGCAGTAGATGATAAAAATTTGACTGTATTGAAATACTTTTTGGCATTTTCAGACCATCTCACCTCACAATGATTTTTCAGCATGTCTGTCATCTCTCTCAAATGCTCAGTAAGGTTGGGAATGAATCTCCTTAAAAATTTAATTTTCCCATTGAATGACTGAATTTATTTCTTGTTTCTTGGAAAATCTAACTGCTGAATAGCTTCAACTCTTGTAGGGCCAATCCGGATGCCATCCTTGGAAATTATGTGGCCCAATAGCTTACCTTCCTCCATGGCAAAAAGACTCTTTTTAGGATTCAATGAAATGTAAAATTTTCTGCATCTCTGAACGACAATTATTAGATGATGTAAATGTTCGTCAGCATATTTAGAAAAAACCATGAGATCATCTAACTAAATGACTAGAAAAACATCCTTTTCACTGGCGAAAGCAATGTCCATGGCCCACTAGAATTTTTCTCCTGCATTCTTTAATTCAAACAGCATTTTGGCATACATAAATGTATCCCATGGTGTTGTGAAGGTTATTTTCAGCTGATTATCCTTGTGCACTAAAATATTATTATAGCCTGAGTATCCATCAAGAAATGACATTCTCGACGATCCAACTACCCTTTGTTGAATATGGTCTATCTTTGGCAGGGGATAGTTGTCCTTTAAGAACACTTTATTTAGATTTCTGAAATCGATACAAATGCGGATCTCCCTGATCTTCTTTCTCACTGGCAGGAGATTTGACATCCATTCAAAAAATTGAATAGGAACTATAATACCATATTTGTAAAGCCTATTTACCTCTTTTTCAATGGATGGAAACAACTTAGGATTAATCCTCCTTAGCTTCTAGAAAAATGGATTTTGATCAAGCTTGACCAGTGTAATGTGTTAAATGGTGTTTTTATCATATTCCTTCAAATTTGAATAGTCCCAAGCAAATACATCAGAAAATTCTATCAACAAAGCAATATACTTACTTTTGATTTCAGGAGAAAGAGACCTTGATAATTTGACCATCTTGGGCTTATCTGATGTTTCAATGTTTACATTCTCAACACCTGTTTTTGTAGGGACCATGGTGGGATTTCTAGCAACATCATCTCGATCCAATAACTCTTCCAAAGGTACAAGACCTTCTGGAATATTATTTTCCTTCAACTCCCAAATTTCAACCTCTATTGCTTCAATTTGTTGATCATCTTCATCGCATGTATCTTCAATATGGGAATTCAGAAATTCATCCTCCATCTGCAAATAGTTGTTGATCTCTTTATCATCCCAAAACACCTGCCAATATCTCAGATTCTTAGGGATAGTTGGGAAGTGTTTGACATGAATTGAATACTTCTTACCTGAACAGGTAGGAATCTTAACCATACTTGTTGGAGTAGGAAGAGAATCAACCATCATATCCTGAGTTCTAGGCATCAAAGATAAGGTATCATTGGGTGTGGAGTTTGATTATCTTCTGTATTCAAAGGTATCGTTGCATTGGACCCTAGTTCGTAATGGGGCGGCAACGTTGCCTGTAAGATATTCACTGCAAGGGGGTCCGGGGGCGGGTGATTGTGACCTTTAGGAGCCCCCCCCCCCCCCCCCCCTAGTGAGGGGATCAGGGGCAACAACTCCAAAGCTAAAAATAGATTTAAAATTGCCTTGTAAAATGTTGTAATTTTGTAGTCAATCTGGGCCATTCATTAGGCAAATATATGATGGTAGAAGTTATGTTTAATTTAGGGTTTTTTTCCCTAGAAGGAAACCCCTCGCTATATATGAGGGAATTGTATTGCATCTACATAGATATCTATTCTGACTGAGGAAGAGAGAGGAGATTGAGAGTAAAGAGGGAATTACAACGAATCTGCTATAGGTTGTATCTCTTCAGTTTGCTGGATAATATAAAAGGAAGGACTGGTTATTTCTCCATGGACGTAGCCCAAATTGGGTGAACTACGTATATCTATGTCTCTCTTGTTTTATGTGTTTTTTGTGTTTATATTTCTGCAATATTTTATTTTTTCCATTGCTCTGTAATATATAATTTTCTAACAGGTATACTCTGAATTTTTTTGAGAATGTCAAGGACAACATTTGTATAAGCTCGCATCCTTGGATTCTTGGCGTAGTACTCCCCTTTTACCTATTTCATTATTAACTCAAATTCATCCTAAATTGAAATTCTCTTCACTCCCATTTTTTCATAATTTTAAGGTCATCAATCAATGCTTTGTACTCCGCCTCATTATTCGAACAATCAAAAGCCAATTTATAAGAACTTAATCTTACATTTCTAGGAATTTTACATGATTGATGCAAAGGGCCGTGAATCCACATGTCGATTCCATCTCCTTCCTTCCCTAATGCACCATCAAAATCCATGGTCCAAAGACCTTCCTCATCGGGAAACAAAATTTTAGAGGACCGATCTTTTTTATTTTCTGGAGGATGACTTACTCTCTCAACAATCTGAGTTTCTGGCACTGATTCAATAATATCTTCAGATGAAATTTCTGGCTGCAAACTTTTAGTATCACATACTTTTTTTTCTGCAATGATCTCTTTGTGTATACTACTTATGACATCTGAAACTTCTCAAATCTAAACAATTTGACTATCACCATCAACTGAATTCAAATCACTATACAGAATGAAAGGCTCTAGATCGGTATGTACAACATGGATAGGGTGATGATTTGGTCATTATTTGCTACCAATCTTTAATTTCATCTTCTTCTCCTGGTATAGTTTACTGAGTTGCCCAAATACCGGTATAGTAGCATATGAAAAATCAAGTTGCATGGTTCCTTTCAGTTTTTCCCCCAGGACCATGAAAGCAACATGCCAAACTGTGGAGGTATATCAGGGACCACTACATCCATCAATACATTTTTGGACGAGATTTGATCAAGTGATACTAATAGATCTTTGATGACGCCAAGGCATTTGATTCTCCTCAATTCAAAGGAATACAAATCATGGTAAGGTCGAGTAATATCTAATCCTAGTTTGTCCATAATAGCATTTAGCATCAGGTTATGTGAGGTGTCAGAATCTAGCATGATAGTATGGAGTATAAACTCATGGAGTTTCAAACTAAGATAGAAAGGAGGAAATTCATTATCCTCAGGACTTTCCTCTACAGCTAGACCAAATAAAATTTCAGGCTCATCATCAACAAAATTGACAGTATCTAGCATTTGATCTACTTTCAACATCTTAGCAATCTGCAATTTGTACTTTTCATTATGAACTAGTTCACTTAGAGGAATTGAAACTTTCAACTTAGAGCTAAATATATTGGATTGTCTGAATACCTCTTTTTTTGTAGTGCCCTTCCTTTCAGGCTATCCTTTGGCTTGAGATTCATTTTGTTGACTTTCAGTTTGAACCTCCTTGTCCTTCCTCTCATTGCTGGTAGAAGCTTCATTATTTTTATCCTGACTTAGAACAACAATTTATTTTTCTCTGTTTTGATTTGTAGGACTTGCTTCTTTACCTTTTCTGATGTAATGTGACAGGGACATTACCTCTCCTCAATTTGTATTGTTTCTCCAAATGATTGAGGGAATTTTGATATCACCTTTGATACTCTCCGGTCTGCATTGCCCATGAATCATCATTGGCAAGGAAAATTTGTTGATCACTTGGTGTTATTAATACCTAAGAAAATTGATCTTCCTCAGTCAAAAAGGTAAGTGATTTGTCTTCCTCAAAGAAATGATTAGCCTCAGAAATTTCTTCTTCATCATCTTTCGGGCCTTGTGTGTAGTTTTGTTGAAATGGTGTTTTGATCTGTCCTTAAGGATCCTAATTTTTCTATTCTTTATGCTTATTTCGGAACTATGGTTGTTGCTGGAATCTATAGTTCAGACTCCTTATCGAAGGCTCTACTTATCTATCAGCAATAGTCATTTTGTCCGTCATCCTTTCCATTTTTTTAATCAAAGTGTCAAGCTTTACCTAGGAAGAGGAAGAAGACTTTTCCTTAATAGTAACTTTCTTCTAAGCTTTCTCTTATTTGATTTTGGACTTTTTGATAAGGAAATTTGCTTCCACACTTACAGCATTGGACTGCATCTCTTCCAAGGTTGTAGGATCTCTCTCTCAAAGTTGATATGCCATGTTTGGATTGAAGGCATCGAGATAGTGGAGGAGAGATAAACCAGGGGGAGGTTTGATGTCATTAGGAATGGAATTATAAACCAAATTGAACCGTGTTATAAACTCATGCATTGTCTCATTTGGGTTTCTTTTCATACCATTGTGCTCAGCCAAAATTTGTAATGGATTTTTCTTCTCCTGCCACCGAGCCAAGAATAACTCTATCAACTGTTAGGAACTATTGATGGAATTGGTTGTGAAACTACGAAACCATTTCTTCACATCTCTGGAAAAACTCTGAGCTATGATTCTCATCTTTGCATCCTCCTCATCAACCTCTTCAAGGTCAATGAAATCTATGAGTTTGTCAACATGTTCCTGAGTTGTAGTCTCTGATGTTCCATCAAACAAAGGGATTATTTGAGCATAGTTCAGAAGGTAGAGCAGTAAGTTGATCGGGTAATATTAAAGGAGAAAAAAACGGCATGACTACTAGAGGAGGAAGAAGATGTACTACAACTTGTGTAGGTATTAAATTAGGCTATGTTGATGGATATGATGAAACTAGTGGAGATAGTGGTAAACTAACAACGACAGATAATGTAGCTGATGTGTTTAGAGTTAAAGTAGAAGATGAAGTAGTAGCCAGGTTTTCAAGCTGATATTGAATATAAGCTTTCTTAGTGGTGATTTGAATTTGTTTTGCTAAGCTTTGGAGTTTATCAAAATTTAACCACAACTTGTGATCAGTTTTGGGAAAGAGGGATTTAGCAGAAGGAAGGTACAAGTCAAACCTAATAGGATCAAAAACCACTTCCGAAAGGGAAGATTCAGATTTAGATCGAAACAAAGATTGCTCAAACTGAATATCAAAATAAATATCTTCAATAGTCAATACTTGATCAGGTAGAGATGTAGTTTTTACCAACTTTCTAAGTTCACTTTCAGGAATGGTATTTTTGGGTTTTTTAAGTAACTTCTCTAAATCATCAATAATAGTAGGTGGATTTGGGTTAGGATTTGACCTTGTGTATATTTTAGGAGTGAGAGTTTTACACCTTGAACTTGATGAGATTACTTAAATCGGCCTTCCTTTGGATACTGGAATTTGTCACCCACAGAACTAGTCTTGAAAGCACTAATAGAACTAACCCCAGGAATGATATAAAAGTCATTTCCTCGAAAATGACGCAAAAATGTTATTCCCCACAATGTCCTAGACTGATGAGGAAATCGACAGAGGTAACCACAGACCAAGATTTTGGTTTAGTAGCTAACCCTACCAAACCAGAGAGGGGTCTCTTTATCGAATCACTGCTAAGATATGACTAGATAATAAAGGGATTTAGGCTAGATAGCTAAGATCAGGTTGGTTTTGAATGATTTAGGGTTTTTTTGCTGGATAAGGGAGAAAAAATAAGTAGCTAGGTTAGAGGGTGCTAAGTCTAGTCTTTGAGAATCAGATTTGCAGAGATGTAATGGGGCAAGGTAGGAACATACTTTATCACTTTAGGGTTTTCATTTTGTATATGGGAGATAGGTAGGGTTTCTAAACAAGCATGAATCTCATGAATTTGTTTATATCATAAAAAAACTAAACAATAATGTGAAATCTTCTCCAAAACATAGCATTACATGATTGAATTATGTTTATTATCGTAGGAAACAAGCACATGAAACATGGAAATGGAAATGAATGATAAAATACATTAAAACTTATGATCACAGAAGAAAGCCATTGCTAAAACACATACCATGGGAATCCCACTACAATAGCTGCAAACTCTGTCTTTTGATTTCCAAGATGTCAAATATAGGCTACAATGGTTCTCTCCTCAAATTTCCAACCCCTGGAAAATGATTCCCTTCCATATTATATAGGAAAATACAACATATGACATCTCATTAGGTCGAAAACTATATTCAAGGCTTAACATAACTGGCTTTGATGAGTCCTCACTGAAAACTAGGATATTTGAGACACTTTCCACAATTTAGGCCAAAGTTTAGGAGAGAATTGTTGGAAATAATAATGAGAGGGGGTGATGAATCAGTATTATCAGATCAATAATTTAATTTTCCAAATAGATTTGTATAAGCTACTTCAGCTAAGTGAACTAGCTTGTATACGCAATTATACTTAAAGAAACCAGCGTATATGTAGAGAAACTTTTATTTACCCAATTTATCAGGCATTGAACTTTAACAAGTATATCAGAGATTTATTAGACAGTGCAGTAAAAGCGGAATAAAGGATCACACATAAGAAATATACATAAACACCAAGATATAAGGTGGAAACACAATGTAGGTAAAAGCCACCTGTTGTTGTCATCTCTGTCTTCTTTTAATAATAAGAAAATCTGTTTACAATCTTGTACTGATGCAGACTTATACCAGTATGAAGGATTCTACCTGCAGAAGGTTAAAACCTTCTCTTGTTCTCTAGATTCTACTGGAAGGGAGCTACAACACCCTAACACTTGTACTAGCCAATATGTTTACTAGTACATAGGCAGCAACCTACAGAAAGATACAACCTTCTTTCTTCCTTCAAGGACCACATTTCATAAATTTTCAAACTGGATCCATCAACAACATCATAACTACAATTCAATCACCAATCACTGAGACTCAATCATCACTTTCTGAATCAACCACAACTAAATCAATCAATCACTTTGACAACCCATCATTTAAATCACAATCAATCTAATCATTCAGAATACTGTCACCATAAGAGAGTAACCAGAACTCAAACCAGAACCTGGAACTCTACAACAACAAACAGAAACAACTAAAACATACTTTATAAGGTATACGCTAATTCCATGTGTCGAACCTGTGTGTATATGCACTTTTATCAAAGCCAACCAGCGTACACATCTGCAAATATTAATTCATAATTTTGTAACTATTTTAGACTTCAGTTATACCCAGATCATAATATTTACAGAATAACACATGCGTGAGTATTCAGATCTAGACTATACATGATCAAACCACATAATGATAATTCATTTCAAGCCTTAAGATCCCAATCCATCATTAGATCTTATCCTTCATCAACCGCTAAGGTTCATCCTTGGTTCAGATCAAGAACAACACCATAAGCTAATAACCTACATACTAGATCTCACACTTCAACAGATATTCGATACCTACACACCTAGCCTAATGATCTTCTCCTCCTTATATAGTTTAGGCCTTTCTCAATACCATGGACCAAAACCACTTAGGACCAATACCTTGGACCAAATACCTAGGGTCAATACCTCGGACCAAATAACTTGGACCAATACCTTGGATAAAAATACCTTGAACCAAATACCTTGAACTAAAAACTTATTTTTCCAAGATATACGTGCTTTTTCATTCTGTGAAAGTGCATGTGTATGTATACACTACTTGTGTTCAATGAACTTGTGTGTATACGCAGCTTGGTCAAGGTGAACCTGCGTATACCTCTCTTTCTTCATTATTTGTAGTCTGATCTGTAATTCATTGTTGTTGACATGTTGTA
Organism: Pinus taeda; assembly: GCA_000404065.3. NCBI lineage: Eukaryota > Viridiplantae > Streptophyta > Pinopsida > Pinales > Pinaceae > Pinus > Pinus taeda. The sequence goes on from APFE031363526.1 coordinate 102,603, forward strand.
CTGTGATCTTTCATCTGAGTGAGTTTCCATCAAGGACAACACCTGTATCATAATGCCAACAATCTCCCCCTTTAGACTTGACGGTAATAACAACACCAAGTCACTCTCCCCCTTTGACATCATGGGCAAAGGGTCATGCTCCCCCTCTGACATATATTGTGCTGGTCATTCTCCCCCTGAGTACATTTTGTATTCTCTAATTGAGCTCCCATGCTAAGATGTACTAAAACCATCCATTCTCCCCTTGAGCACAAGCAAAGTCTGCAAATAGATTTTCTAAAAGAATAACATGACTCTATAACTCAACTATGTGAGGCTGACCTTCCTATCACCAATGACTCATATATACATCCATATCCCAACCAAGAGGGGATATACCAAATTTGACCCGTCCACCCAACCAAGTGGGGATATACCAATTATTTATACATGACAAAAACAAGAAATATTACATCATCCAACCCATGTAAAGTAGGGATATAAATTACATCATTTTTCCAGGAGGACTCATTCAAATGTATGAGAAGCCATATCACACCCTAGACTTTTACATGACTTTAGCAACAAATGGTATAAATATCTAAAGCCATAGCTGGACTCAGCAACCATAATGCCAACAAGGTTGAATGTACGTGAAGGCTAATGCTCTCCCTGAACTGGTGCTACCTATGCATTGTTAACAGGTCAAGTATCAAGGCATCTTTGTTATTCAGATAAAATTAATGAATGAAGCATATTAATCATCAATATCAGTTAGAGCACCCATATCAAAGCCTGCCCCACTATTTTTCTTGTCTGAAAAACATATACGCTCCTTGACCCACAGAAACTCGCGTGTGTACGCGACTACACTTCATGAAACATGCATATAATAACCTTCCTTTAAAAAAATTGATTTAACAACAGGATGATGCAGCAACTACTCCCAGCGTTTTTCTGAGATATTCAAATGTCTCTCTGGGCAGTGGTTTAGTGAATATATCAGCAACCTATTCTTTGGAGGGAACATATTCCAATTTGACCTTTTGTTCAAGCACTTGTTCACGTAGAAAATGGTATTTGATGGGTATGTGCTTGGTCTTGGAGTGCATGACTGGATTCTTTGAAATACTGATGGCACTTGTATTATCACATAGAATGGAGATGGGTGGAGTGCATGTGATCTTAATGTCTTGCAATGTTTTGCATCATCTAAAGTAGTTGTGTGCAGCAAGATGAAACAGCCACATATTCTGCTTCAACTGTAGATAATGCAATTGAACTTTATTTCTTGCTGAACCAAGACATTAACCTGGAACCCATATAGAATACACCACCACTAGTGCTTCTTCTATCATCAAAACTTCCTGCCCAATCTACATCTGTATATGCATGAAGAGTAAGATCTATATCTATAGGATACCATAAACCAAAGTTGTGTTCCTTGAAGATATTTGAAAATCCTTTTGATTTCCTGAAGGTGTGATTCCTTTGGATTTTCTTGGAATCTTCCAACTATTCCTACTGCATGCATGATGTCAGGTCAGGTACCTGTTAGATAAAGCAGACTGCCAATCATGGATCTGTAAGTTGGTTAATGTACTGCTGCTAATTCATCATTTGAGCTGAGATTGCATCTTGTTACCATTGGGGTACATACAGGTTTAGAATCTTCCATGTCATACCTTTTCAAGATCTGTTTGAGATATGTGGTTTGTGAAAGAAAAATACCCTCTTTATTTTGTTGAACTTGTAGACCAAGAAAATAGGTAAGTTCACCAAGCAAGGACATTTCAAATTCTTGCTGCATTACTAAAGAAAAATTCTGACTCATGGATTCTTCATTGCTACCAAAAATGATATCATCAACATAAACAACAATTATTAGCAATTTATCAGTGTCAATATTTGTATATAGATTGCTATCTGCTGACCCTTTTGAAAAACCCTGTTGGTGTAGATATTTGTCAAGGCGGTAATACCAGACCCTTGGAGATTTTTTTAGACCATAAAGAGCCATTTTGAGTCTGCATACAAGTTTTGCATCATTTCCAAGAATGAATCCTTTTGGTTGTTCAATATAGACTACTGCTTCTAAACCTCCATTAAGGAAGGCAAATTTTACATCCATTTGGTATACTTTGAATTTCTGAAAGCTAGAAAGAGCAAGAAACATCATTATGGTTTCAAGTCTAGCAACAAGTGCAAAATTTTCTTCAAAATCTATACCTTCTTGTTGAGCATACCCTTTACAAACAAGTCTGGCCTTGTTTCTAATAACTTCTCCATTTTCATTCAACTTGTTTTTTTAATATCCATTTAGTTCCTATAATATTTTTAATCATGAGGTCTAGGAACTAATTCCCAAGTATTATTCTTTTCAATTTTGCTCAAGTTCTTCATTCATGGCCTTGACCCAACATTCATTTCTTGCATGCTTCATTTGCATTTTTTAAGTTCGTTGAAGGATAGTAATGCTAGATAGCTTGAGGTTTCCTGTAATAGTTCTTATTGTCTGATGGATCCCACACTTTCTTGATTACTCGTGATGATGGATCTCCCTTCAAGCGATCAAGCTTCTTCTGAAGGACCTGCTCTGATACCAATTGTTGGAAATAATACTGAGGGGGGGGTGAATTAGTATTATCAGTTCATTAATTTAATTTCCCAAACAGATTTGTATACGCTACTTCAACTAAGTGAACTAGCATGTATACACAGCTGTACTTAAAGCAACCAGCCTATATGCAGAGAACTTTTGATTTACCCAATTTATCATGCATTGAACTTTAACCAGTATATTAGAGATTTATTAGACAATGTAGTAAAAGCAGAATAAAGCATCACACATAAGCAACACACATGAACACCAAGATATAAGGTGGAAACGCAATGTGTGTAAAAACCACCTACTACTCTCGTCTCTGTCTTCTTTTAATAATAAGAAAATATGTTTACAATCTTGCACTGGTGCAGACTTATACCAGTACGCAGGCTTCTACCTACAGAAGGTTACAACCTTCTCTCATTCTCCAGCTTCTACTGGAAGGGAGCTATAAACCCCTAACTCTTGTACTAGCCGATATGTTTACTAATACGCAGGAGATGACCTACAGAAGGCTACGACCTTCTTTCTTCCTTCAAGGACCACGTTTCATAAATTTTCAGACTAGATCCATCAACAACATCGTAACTGTAATTCAATCACTAATCATTGAGACTCAATCATCACTTTCTGAATCAACCACAACTAAATCAATCAATCACTTTGAAAACCCATCATTTAAATCACAATCAATCTAATCATTCAGAATATTGTCACCAAAATACAGTAACCAGAACCCAGAACTTTGCAACAGCAAAAAAAACAACTGAAACATATTTATAAGCTATATGCTACTTCCATGTGTCAAACCCACGTGTATACGCGCCTTTATCAAATCCAACCATTGTACACATCTGCAAATATTAATTCATAGTTCTGCAGCTATTCTGAACTTCAGTTATACCCAGATCATAATATTTACATAATAATACATGCGTCAGTATTCACCATAATCCAATAACTTTCATGAAAGATCTCACACTTCATCAGATATTCGATACTTGCACACCTGGCCTAATGATCTTCTCCTCCTTATATAGTTTAGGCCTTTCTCAATACCATGGACCAAAACAACATAGGACCAATACCATGGACCAAATACCTAGGGTCAATAGCTCGGACCAAATACCTTGGACCAATACCTTGTATCAAAATACCTTGGAGCAAATACCTCGTACCAAAAACTTAGTTTTCCAAGATATACGCACTTTTCCTTTTGTGAAAGTGCGTGTGTACGTCACTACTTGTGTTCAGTGAACCTGCGTATACCTCTCTTTCTTCATTCTCTATAGTCTGATATGTAATTATTTGTTGTTGACATGCTGCACTGTGATCTTTCATCTGAGTGAGTTGCCATCAAGGACAACACCTGTATCATAATGCCAACAAGCATATCTCCTCATTAATTACAATTTCCCTCATAAAGTGAGGCAAAAACCAACTAAGAAACCTAAAGAAACATTAATAGATTATAAAATGTCAATTTTTCGATCATTTATTACTCAATAGGTTACCAAACCAGATGGATTACACCAAAACCAAAAGGGTCGCACCAGTCAGCAAAAAGGTCCCATTAGTAGGCAACAAAATCGGAAATTTTGTAGAAAGGTCTTGCCTGTTTGAAGCCATTTTTAGGTAATTCCCCAAGTCAAAATGGAAAACTGAAAGAATAGTAAACTACATTTTTCTGTCTAGTTTCCATATAATTATGAATTTTGGAAAATGACACAATGGAAGGCCTCCAAAAACTCGTTCTCCCAATCTGACTCAAAAGCGACACGACTGTGCAGATTTAGTGGCAGAGAGGTGAAAAGGGTGAGGTTTTTTTAGTTTCTAATCAAAATGGGAATCCTTCATGCAAAACTAGGATTATATTTGGAATTTTCCCATCATAATGCATCCATCCATGTAGAAAAAACAGCATTTGGATGTCCAGGGAAAAAGGGTCACACCTCAGCATGGCGCTCCTGTGTGCCTTTTCATGCAAAATTTCAAAAAGTTCCAAATTTCTCCAAAACTTTCAAAATTTGTTCCTTGGCTATTATGGAAGATAGGCGAAACATTCATGGATATTTTAGCCACCAATTTCACTCTTTTACCCATTTTTCTTCATTCCCTTTGCTTGTCTTGGACCTCTTTCAGTTTTGTTGTCAGTGTCTTGATTCTCATTTGTGAAATCTGATTCCTTGTTTGATAGTGATGGGCCATGTGCCTCAACATCTGACTGTCCCTGTTAGCTCTATCAAGAAGCTTCTCCATATGGTGATTTACCTTGCTTATCCAATATTCCCTATCTTCGTTGATCTCCATAACTATTATGTATTGAATACTCAAATCCTTATTCAGTAGGTTTTGGTCTTTTTCCTTCTACAATTTTCCTTTAAGACCCTTTATCCTAGGCCTCTTCCTCCCAACCTACCTCTCTTGTTCATATTTCTCATCATTATTTCCCAGAAAACTAGTGTCTTTTCGATCTGCTCACCCCACTAAGATTGGTAGCTATCTTAGAAACAAACAATCAAAGCAATTTGTGATTTCCTTTATGTATGATATATAAGAGAGAAGCAAACGGACCAACCTGGATATTCCGCTTGGCTCCTTGCTTGATTTCTCTCTCCCTTGATATAGCTTTCAACTCCTCTCCTACTTGTCTCGCTTAGAGAGTACCTGTAGAGACAAAGTAATGAAACACCATCAAAGTATCTCGATCTATAATATCATAAACAATGCAGAAACATAAATAAATTGAACATACAATTGCATTCACAAATAACAAGATTCAAAAATACATGATTGTATGGAGGAAAACTCAAAGAACTTTATTAGAAGTAGAAGGGAGAATTACAACCCACTTGTCTGATCCAGCATCATCCTCCCAGCATGAAAGCCCTCTTCACCTCATGAAAAGCAAGATCACCCAACAATATAGTGCTCCTTCTCAAAGACAAACTAACATCACTTCTTTACAAATTACAACATTCCAGCCTCTAGATCTCTCAGATGAGGGATCCATTTATAGATGTTTGTAGAGGTGTGAATCATCTCTGGGTTTTTGATTAGTGTCATTCCAGTTGTAGTTCTTGGTTCCACTTGGAGATTTCATTGATCTCTTACTCATCCCTGGGCGAATTCAGAGAGGCAAGTATCATAGAGGAAGTTTCTAGAAGATAAGCATCCACTTAGAAAACTACCTCAGAAATTTGTCCATTCTTGCTCATCGCACCCCACAGAAGGCCTTTTCAGTATGCATCACACCTGGCTGGTGTAGGAGCCAATATGCATCGCACCTTGACCAACGAGCAGTCAGTATGGTCCAGTTTTGGCCAGTTCTGAGTGGCTTTCCAGTTGGAACTTTTGGGAAATGATGTAATCAGTTGACCATGATCCTTTAGGGTATGAAACAACACTTTTAGGGGATAAAGAGCCCTTGGTTTATCGACATATATGATTGGGTTTGAAGTGCTCAAATATGTCTATAACAGTTGCCCCCTAAAGCATGAGGTCGTAAATCTACTGATGTCGAGTAAAATTCTTTATCATGAGGATTCGAGATATTCAAACTAGAAGGTGACCTATATAAGATACAATAAAATACATCATCATATTATTTTCATGATCTAGCTGAGGTGGGCATTCCCATGATCAGCTTTATAAATTCATTTTCATGTACATAGGATAGATAATCATCTGCAGTCACAGACTGGTGATTCTTTTTATGTAGAGTCACCATCCCTTAGCATGGATGATCATCTGTGCAGCTTCTATGTACATTTGATGTATTTATATTCCTGAATATATCACAGCCCGGATGGATGAAACTAGATCCAGGGTCTTCGAACTCATTCAATCTTTGCCCGATGTACAAGTCGATCCATGTGAAAAGATATTCTAAAGTCGAACATGGAAAGACATCGCGTGATTACCAGCCAATAATGTAAGTTGTTAACAGACACGAGAGGAATCACCGATAATGATAATGACCCTCAAGGTACTACAGTACAATTTACGTGGTTTGAATGTATGAGTTGGTGTCGAACACCACGCAAAACCTTTCGGTTGAAGGTCATTGATGTAAACCTGTCACCGGAAGTGAGAAACTTGCCATTGAGGCATGCAAGTTTCAAAGTACTGAAAGGGTTGTTTCTAAGTCAACTTCTTGGATAATGATCTGATGTCGACAAGAAGTGACCCATTGTAGGAGGGCCTTGCTATATCCCACATCTACGACACAAAATGAAGCAAATTATTTTCTGGAGGTGAAAACGATCTGATGATACAAGGTTCAGGAATGGCGGTCGTGAAAAATGGAGGGTGAAGGTATTGCAATGGATTATGCATTAGCTGGATGGTAAATTTTCTGAGTGACTTCTCTTGAACATGTCGGTGACACTGAGATGGATTAGTAGTGTTAACCCCAAGATATGAATGGTATGGAGGACCAATGGTGATATGACCGGTGAACAGAATAACCCAACCTGACTCAATCATGGTGATGGAGTGAAAGTGTCATGTTCAAGAGTGACCTGCTACCAATAAAGTTCTTCAAGTTTTCTTCCCTTTTTCCCCAGTCATTGCTAACTAGTACCTCTTTATTTTTTTCAAGCTTGAGGAGGATAACATATGTTTGTTCTATAATTTGCCCTTCGGGCAAACCTATTGTTATGTTTTAGCGAGCCTAGCGACAGTAAAACTCGTTCTTGTCTGGATGGACAAGTTTGTCGCTATTGTTTTAGTGAGTTTAATGACAAGGATAACTCGGTCATTTTCATGTTTAGAGAGTTTGAAAAGGGAAGAAAAGGAAATTCCAATAGTTCTTTTTCGTAGCATAATCCCTTAAGTCTGAAAAAGGATAAAATAATACAAAAGGGATGACTTTTCCGATCACTTTAGCAAGCTAAAAAAGACAAGCGCTCGATCTTTTTTGTGGGATAATCCATCACATCCAAAAATATTAAAAATACAAGAGGGATGACACTTCCAATCACTTTAGCCAGCTTGAGAGGCCAATTGCTCGACAATCTTTTCATATTTAGCGAGTCTGAAAAGAGTTTAAAGTAGACTCATTTTTTAGGAATGAGTGGTGTTTAGGGTAGCAACTGGTTCTCAGTAATCTTGGAACTTCTCAAAACATGGTGGTGTGAAGAGGTTGGCTAACAGGACCACTCATCGCAGTTGTTCCTCAAAAGGGTAAACAATCAAGCGGAAGCGTATGATCGGCCAAAAGAATGGAGGTGATGGTAGGAACACAACCAAGGCTCAAAAGGCTATTAGCATGGCAATCACAGAGGTTGCTTACCAAAGGCAGGTTTATTTTTTAATGAGCTTGAACCTTGCGGAAACATTGCTCATTTTCGGTTTCATCTTTTTACAAGCTTGAAATGAACAATCCATGCTTGGAGTGGTTTGCATGCCCCCAGCATGATGAAAGGGAGAGTCTCTTGTAACCATATGGAAATCACTGCGGTGAGGTAGGGCGGTTTCATCCAGAATAGACAAAACACCTCTTTGGCTTCATCCATAATAGACAAAGGTGAATAGTGTGTTAGACCAATCATATAACCTCAGAGAAACTTATCTTTACAACTAGGTTCATGCCCCTCAAGCTTCATTACATTCACCAGACTACTCATGGCTGTTAGGTGGATGGAATGAAGGTTCTTTTACGAGATCAAGTGAAAGACTCGACTGGGATTTTATGAGATCTAATCAGAGACTCACCTTGGAAATTTTCTCCAGGGGTCCTTGTTTCATTCTTTAATGAGCTTAAACTCTGGGGGAACATATGCTCGGAATCCACTGTATTTATAGTATTTGATAGAAAATAAAAAACAGAAGGATGATTAAGGTCGCTTGAATAATATTCATTGTCATCTTGAAGTTGGGAATGATGGTGGTAATCTTCCCATGGAGACTCTCCTATCATCATCAACTAAATGATTCCTTAGTCTCTAGGATGTATACAACACCAAGGATCGAAAGATCATACTAGACCTATCTATCCAAACAATCGTTGAGTGTTGATTTGGGTTTGCCGCCCAGGCCCATAAAATTGATTGCTACAAAGATTCTATGGGGCTTGGGGGAAACACCTGGCAATGATCCACACTATCAAAAGGTTCAGAGTTCTTCTTAATCTTTGATGATTTAGAAGATATCATATGACAGGTTTCCACTGTGGCCACTTCCGCCAGATTACTTGGATGTGGGAGAGAAAAAGTACCCATTAAGGACAGGTCTTTTAGGAGACCTACTCCGATATTTTGAAGTGATTGAGAACTTCCATGGATCAATGGAATGCTTCTAGTAGCTTGAGAGCTATTGGGAAAAAAGGTTAGTTGGTCAATGATTGTAATTCCACCCTTGAAGGGAAATGCAATCTTTCTAAAATATGTTGACACAACGGCAGCCATAGCATAAATCCATGGCCTTCCCAGTAAGATATTGTAGTCAAGGTTTCCATCAATGACTTTGATTTCAATTTATACTGTCTTGCCCCCCAGTTCAACTTGTAAGTTACTTAATATCCCATATGGCGTGTATGTTCTTCCATCGAATGCTTTTAATGTCGTTGATGTTCGAGGCAAGGGTGGTGAACCTAAAGTTTTCCAACAACTCATTGACATAATATAGGTAGATGCCCCCTCGTCAATGATTGTTCGATGAAAAGTTTTGTTGAGGGCTTTTACCTGTATAAGGAATGTGAGTTGGGCTAGTAACTGAGGTTCGTATCTTTTATGGTTAAAGGCCAAAAGATTGGAATCTGCTGGGTCAATCCCACCTATTGCTAATATCAAAGCCTGTTTTTGGGAGGGGCAATTCTGCAGTACTTCAAGTGTCGACGTAGCGAATGGCGATTGAGCTAGATCCTCCACTATATTATAATTTTGTGCCACTCTATAACGAGGATTAAATGTCGATTCATGTACTACTCCCTTTGGTAGCTTTATAGTTAATTTAGGAATGATGGGCAAAACAACTTCTAGCGAAGTTGTTGTCGAACTATTGGGTTGATCTGTAGCCTTGTTGTTTGACGACCGTGGATTCCCATAATCTTTATTCCTTGTGGATATCAAAGCATCATTTTTCTATTTCGAGATGGATAACATAAGCACTTGGGATGGGGAAGCATGATTGATGTCAACTAGATTAATTTCTGGGTTTGGAAATGGATTAGTTAATACCGCTAAGGTACTTGAAGTCTTTAAAAACTTTGCAATCTTAGCTTGGTATGGACAATCTCTCGTATAATGCTCCTCGTTACATATCAAACATGGAAAAAGAGGAGGAGGTTTCTTTTGGCTAGCAAGGTTTCCAGAAGATTTCTCAGGAGTTGAATTCTCCTATTTCTTCTTATGATTTTTCCCTTTTTTCTTGCCCCCTAGTTGCTCCGGATCCTTGCCCTTGTCAAATGACATGGCATTAATCTTTGTGGCAAGAGGTTTGCCATTTTCTTTTTGACTGGAAACTGCAAGGGCTTTACCAGATCGAGCCTTTGTGGTTTGCGTACTTGAGGTACCTATCACGCCATCGCCGGCATGAGAGTCCCTATTTGATTTAGGAGGGGGAGGAATAGAAAATTCTGGTTAGGAGCGTCAGAGATTTTGTCATAGAGCATGCCAGACTGAGTATAAATCAAGTCTAAATATTGTGCATGAGCACTGACCTACTCTTCAGTGATAACTCCTCCTTTCGCCACATCTTCAGTAATAGAAGGTAATAATGACTTAATAAACCACTTAGATAGAAGTTGATCAGGAACATACGTCTTTACCATTCAACAACGACGTTGCCACTCATGAATATGATCAAATATGTGAGTGGCTGTTGTCTGTTTAAAGTTGGTAAGGAGTTCCGTTCCCAATTCGCATCTTATGGGTAACTGAAAGTGGGTTAAAAAAGTAGTGGCAAGGGCGCTAAAATTATCGAATGAAGCTCTAGGCAATTCAATGTACCATTTCACTGTTGGACTAGTTAGCGTTCACTGAAAAAGGCGAAGCCTAACCAAATCATCATTGAGGGTGTTAGACGAACACCACAAATGAAAAGTCATTACGTGATTCAATGGATCTTCACTTGGATTTCCATAAGTTTGGTAGCTATCTTAGAAATAAACAATCAAATCAATTTGCGATTTCCTTTATGTATGATAGATAAGGGAGAAGTAAAGGGACCAACCTGGATCTTTCGCTTGGCTCCTTGCATGATTTCTCTCTCCCTTGATAGAGCTTGCAACTCCTCTCCTACTTGTCCCGCTTAGAGAGTACCTGTAGAGACAAAGTAACAAAAACCATCAAAGAATCTTGATCTATAATATCATAAACAATGCAGAATCAGAAATACATTGAACATACAATTGCATTCACAAATAACAAGATTCACAAATACACGATTGTATAGAGGAAAACTCAAAGAACTTTATTAGAAGAAGGGAGAATTACAACCCATCTTTCTAATCCAGCATCATCCTCCCAGCATGAAAGCCCTCTTCACCTCATGAAAAGCAAGATCACCCAACAATACAATGCTCCTTCTCAAAGACAAACTAACAACACTTCTTTACAAATTACAACATTCCAGCCTCCAGATCTCTTAGATGAGGGAGCCATTTATAGATGTTTGTAGAGGTGTGAGTCATCTCTAGGTTTTTGATTAGTGTCATTCCAGTTGTAGTTCTTGGTTCCACTTGGAGATTTCATTGATCTCTTACTCATCCCTGGGCGAATTCAGAGAGGCAAGTATCATAGAGGAAGTTTCTAGAAGATGAGCATCCACTTAGAAAACTACCTCAGACATTTGTCCATTCTCGCTCATCGCACCCCACAAAAGGCATTTTTAGTATGCATCACACCTGGCTAGTGTAGGATCCAGTATGCATCACGCCTTGACTAAGGAGTAGTCAGTATGGTCCAGTTCTGGCCAGTTCTGAGTGGTTTTTCAGTTGGAGCTTTTGGGAAATGATGTAATCAGTTGACCATGATCCTTTAGGGTATGAAACAACACTTTTAGGGGTTAAAGAGTCCTTGGTTTATCGACATATATGATTGGGGTTGAAGTGCCCAAATATGTCTATAACAATCATGCCCCAGCATTGCTTTACCTTTGGACTATTTCATACTAGCTTTAAGCAAATATTTTTCTAGAAGCAATTGCTTTGCCTTCAGCTACTCATTTTCTTTCTCAAGGAAGGAAATAATGAATTTGGCTCTTTGCACATTGTCCAAAGCTCCCTAATCTAAGAATCCTTCTCTCTGATAACTAGTTTCAGGTTTCAATGATCATCTTGGGACTCCAAGTCCACTATCTGTACGTCATGATGGATATCCTCCTCATCTTGCAAATGTAATCCTTGTTGTGCTGATGTAGAAGGATTTTCCCCTTCCACAATCTATGGAGAAAACACAAGCATGTTCCCTCTTTGATATGTCTTGGTTACTTTAGGTCTAAGTGCCTCTAAAACCTTTGCCTAGTTTCTTTGTGAACCATGCTTCATAGACCTTGTGAACCTAGGCCCTAATGAAGTTCTTTTGCTAGGAGAAACATTGGGACTAATGACAGAAGCATTCTTTAATTTATCCAAAAAGGTTTCCCAAGTGATTTTCTTGACTGAGAGCTGATGCATAACTACAATGTTGATCAGGCTATGGTGAAACAAATTTGTGATATGAGGATGTCCCCTGGTGTGAATTTTTCAGTCATCTTCACCACACTCTTAGACAGAAACTTGCACAAATTAAGTTTTCTTGTAAATGTGAAATTCATAAGTAACCTAACATGATACCTGTATAATCTAGAGAATTTTCCTTCACATGTAAAATACTTCATGATAAGCTTCATTAGAGGGGAATACTTGTTAAGAAGATGTCTAAAAGGAAAAACATGTTCAGAGGTCTCTCTAAAATTAGGTTTTAGGAACATCTTATAATCATCAAGGGACAATTCCATGCGTTTGAACCAGGTGTCACCATGATTTGGAATACCTATGGCTGAAGAAATAATTCTTGTTGAGACCCTGAACTCAATACCTTCTATGACTGCTTTATCTATGTAGAAATTTTGGGAAAACATGCTTGTCAAAGGGACATGGGAACCAAACTCTGCAACCCACTCGCAAAAATTCATACAACCAACATTTCTTAAACATTTCTGGGAAAATGGAGAAGCATTGATTTCTCTCAGGTTGGATGGCTCAAACCTTGAATGGTGCTCTCCCTTGTGCACTTTCTTTTCAATCTCTTGTTCACTCCATTAAATTTGTTGAATGGTAAAACACTAGCCAGATGATGTTGATAAAACTGAAGTGTAAGTTTTCTCACGATGAAAATGTAGTGGGAGGCTAGGGTTTGATGAAATCAATGGAAAATGAGTGGAGGAATGATATGAGATTTTAAATTTAGGGTTTTATGGATGATAGATGAAAGTGGTAAATCAATAGAATCTAGGTTTATTCACCAAGAATTTGCTGGAGAGAACCCTAAGAAACAACCAATTCACATGGAGAAAAATATCTGAAAGGATGGTGTAGATGTCCACTTACCTTTTGCAAAAGCTTTAAGAGTCCTTGAATGATCTTTGGAGGTTTAAAAAAGTAGAAAATTTCCTTAAAAACAAGAAGAAATCCCTATGGGTTGCTTTCGCTCAGAAAGGTCGCACTTCCCTTAAAAGTGTCTCACTTTTGGATAGAAGGGTCGCACTCCACTCAGAGAGGTTACACTCTGCACAGAAAGGTCACGCTGCTCCACTAAAGGGTCAAAATTCAGTTTAGAAGGGTTGCAATTCTATCAAAAGGATCACATCTTTGCACAAAATGGTCGCATTTCACTAGGAATACAGCAAAAACCCTCAATTTTCACCAATTTTTCCTCCTGCACGATAATAATTGAGATATGCTTGGAAATTTGAAAGTGCAAATGAGTTACAAAGTAACTCCTCTTATCCTTTTAAACTCAAATTGGGACCCTTGACATTTTATGATCTATGATATTCGAAACTTGGTCACTTTATGGCCTTTTTGAGACATTGAACCTTTTTGGAAGTCTGAATGTAGCCTTTGAAACTTAGAACCTTGAAGTAGTCATTACATATGAAAACACAAAATTACACTTGATGTCAAATTTATTAAAGAAACATGCTTATTACCACTCCTCCTTTGCTGTATTTTTATGCATTAAATGAGGGTTTGGTGATTGTGAAACGTTGGGCGTGGGATCCCCCAAGGGCATTTTTGGGGCTTAAAGCCCAAATTTTGGTCCAATTTTGTAATCCTAATGTAAATACTCTACATTTTGTGGTCACAGAGTGCATAGATGTTAAAGAATCATAGGGTTGTCCACCCTTGTTTTCATAATGTAATGTTGGTTGTAAAAGATCTACCAATGGTCCGCGGAGCATGGATTGTATAAATAGAGCAAAGCTCTAAGTTAAAACAATCAACTAATCAACTAATCAATGACACAGAATTGAGTCATATATTTGGAGTAGAAGTCTAAGTTTGGGTTGTAGCATAGGTAGAGGCTCTACAGTTGAGTGCATAGTCGCCAAGAAGTCCGTAGCTGAGCGTGCGGACCCCTGTAGCTAAGTGCGCAGGGCGAGTCAAGTCTGTAATCATCTGGAATTATTAATAAAGAGAAATATTCTATAATTTCTATGTCTTTATTTCCTATTTATGCATCTGTTATATTGGGTATGAATTTCACTTCTAATGCTTATATGATGTGCGAAAGTGTATAACTGTATTGGTTAAGTGAACGAAAGTAAGAACATATGTTTACGCGAAGCTAACAAAGGTTTGTTAATAAGATAAGTAAGATACTTAGCATAGTTTGGGAAATATCACAATTCGCTTCCCTAGCAATGCGAAAGAATATTAGCCCCTCGTTAGGACTGTGCAGAAGCTGATTGTAATAGTTTGCGAGGGTACTGAAGGGTAGAACAGAGGGATCAAAAACCTGCATGAAGGTAGGTATATTTGGAATAAACTGACATCCCATCCATCTCAATGGTGAGGAAACTTGATTCCAGAATCCCCCTATACTGCTTCGGGTGAGACTTCAGTCTGCGTTCTGCAGGCTAATGTTGAAAGGGCCAGTAGTGTAGGGATTTGTTTGGCTAACTAACGTTGAAACTGGGTCAAGCCCCCATAAGCCAACAAATGGTTCTGTTGCCCTAACCAAAATCTACATAGAGATGTGTGATTTCATATCATTGGAATCCAACTAAGAAATAAATCAAAAGCTAGTTGGACAGAAGAATTCACGAGTTCACAGCGCAGGAAAATAGAAACCCACAACTGTTAAAAGAACAGTCGCTAGACAGCTACCTGTATACGAAGATCCATGAAATCTTTGTCACCTCTTTCACTATGGAGCTATACGAGTGGATCGCGAAGCTAGCATATAGCCAAGGAAGGTGGAAGATTGATGGTCCTATTGTGTGGACCCCAGAGCTAGTGCGAAGGTTGGAAGCATAGGAGAATAAGATTGTGTGCATCGTCGATCATTGGCTCGATCGTATTATAGGAGGATTTGTTACTAAGTTCGCAGTCGACACCTCAGTTAGCTATAGTGAAGCAGAGCGAAGCTTTCTCAAAGGACCGCGAGGTAAGTATGTAAAATCTCTGAATACTTGGATTAAAATGTTGTGCGAAAAACACGTTATGCAGCTACCTTGATGTTGGGCTCTACGCAAAGCATAATAATTTACAGAAATGAAGGAAATAAGGGTCCAAAGCATAGCCCCTTGATTTCACCTCCACAAGAAGACGATGAAGGGATCGCGAAGGTCTCTCTGTGAAGTGCTATTCAATTGATAAGACAGGGGTTTCCGAGAATACCACCTCCATCTTCACCACCATCACCTACAACTTCACCCATACCACCTCCACCACCACCGCGATTCAGTATGGCAAACACATTGAAGTTTCCTGTGTTCAAAGGTTTGGGAAATGAGGATCTGGACTAACTCTGGTTCATTGCAAGGGTTGTATGGGAAGCGCAAGGTGTCACAAATGATAACATAAATACAGAAACACTCGTTAGTGATGCACAACATCGCACGCTAACCTGGTATATTAATTACTCCAATGATAACCTGAATGCTAGAATAGCGGACACCCAAACAACACTGAATAGGGAATTTAGCAGGCCTAAATTTGAAGCACAGTCGACTGTGGAATTCAAAGAGATCATGATGCTACTAGGCAAGACACCTTGGGAACTAGATCAGAGGCTTAAATGTACAATCCATGAAGCCAACATGAATTTGACGCATGGAAAACATCGCGAGTGGTTTGTAGCTTCGCTACTACCACATTTAAGGACTGCACTATTGCAGAAGAAGATGACAACTCAGGCAAAGGCCTTAGATATTTTTATGAGGCTACATGAGACATTGATGCAAGATCCTAACCTAGGAGTTCAGCAGATCCACACGCAGCTAAATAATCTGTGCCTTGAGATGCAAAGTCTGAAACATGATAGGACTGTTCGGCTAGAGGTACGCGAAGAAGTATGGTGTGTGAAATGCAAGAGTGAGGATCATGACAAAGACCACTACCCAGTCTTTACAAATTACCTTACAGGAGGAGGACCGATGCCTGTAAGTCCTGAAGCTCAAGAAGGACCTACCACGGTGCATTCTTTGTGGTGCGCTATCTATCAAATAGTCAGAAAACATGCCACAAATAACTTCCACTTGTTACAAAAGTATACGCAAACTCCGCAACAATTGTTCTGTAACTTTTGTAGGTCGGTGGGACATAACGAGCATACTTGCAGGAGCTATGAATTGATTATGGATAGAACTCCCACCTATAGAGTTTAGGTCGAAACATGACCCCTTGACCAGAATGCAAGGATGGCGCAGACAAGATTTCAGGGCCACAGATGAGGCCCAGGTGGAGGAGGACCTTGTAGAGGTCGCAAATAGCTAATTTTCTACAATTGTGGAGGTCCATGACACTATGCCCACGATTGCGCTAATCCAACGCGCTCTTCATGTAAGTATTGCACGCTATTTGATCACGAAACAGAGGATTGTCCTACGCTGATAGCTAGGATATGTGACAAAGGAGCACTATCACCTCCCCTGACTCAGAACCTACATATGATGAGGTCTAAATCCTGTGGGGAAGATCCAAACGTAAACATAGTGCTCCGAAGTGGAATTGTGACAGGAGATGACAAATGAAAACAGTCGGAAGATAGTACATGGGTTCGCAAAGCCCTGGTGAAAGAAGCCGAGTTTTATTTGGAGCATGCTCAAGAAACCTTCATGGAAGCTAGGAAGAGCTTCATTGAGGCGTCCACTTCAGGAAGCAAAGATAAGCCTGAGCCAGAGATGGACCCATCCATGCTCACAACTTTCCTAGAAACCTGTATGAAGTTACTGCACGACAGTAAGGTTTTGAAAGGGTTACAAGAACTTATCAATAGATGTGCTAGGATCGTGCCAGGCGAAATGTGCATAGTCTTCAAGATCGGAAAACATAAGGCAAGAACGAGACGAGAAATGAGACTCACCGCACAAATCAGAGAATATGAAATGGATCAAGTCATTCTGGATTTGGGATCAGATGCGAATGTTCTACCAAAACAGACATGGGAGAAAATGGGGAGACCTGTGCTGCAATGGTCTCCAATTTAGCTAAGGATGGTGAATCAACATAAAATAATAGCCATGGGGTAGTTACAGGGAGAAATCGTGGATATTGAGGCAACGAGCGCGTTGGCAGATTTCGAAGTCATAGAGATTATTGATGACAATAATCCCTACCCCGCGCTCTTGGGAAATGACTGGGCTACTGATATGAATGAGGTAATCAATCTGAAGAAGTGAAAGATGATTTTTTAGAAGAATTCACTATGCGTAATAATACCCCTCGATCCTGTTGAAGGATCGCACTATACAGAGCCAATCCGCGACCAAGACTGGGCACTTCGGACTCTGACGAAGAAATAGAACGTTGGCAGAATCAGTTACATGAAGTAACTATGCTGAATTGCAATATGATGACCAAGTCGTTGCATTGTATATCGTCAGAGGTAAGAAATTTTCCTACATATGATGGACTGAATGAGGTCGATGCCTTTTTGGATGTGTTTGAAAGAGAGGTGCTAGAAAAACAATGCTTCTAGGCCTTGGATTGGGCACTGCGCGCTACGCCCGCAAGATGGTGGGGTACGCACAAGGGGATTTTTGATGATTGGTGCAAATGTAGGAAAATGATGTGAAAACGATTTGGGAAGCCTAAGATGTGACTAACAGAAAAGTACGATGGGAAGAATGATCCACATGCGCATCTAGCCAAGTGGACACAGGCTTATGGAGAAAAGCCACAACCTAAGTGGGTTCACCTATTCTGTCATACCCTAGATGTTATCCCAATGAATTGGTATGTAGAAACAAAGCTTCACCATGGGACAGCTGAATGGGATATCCTACACGAAGGGTTCTTGATGAAATTTAGTTTTGAGGATGGGTTTGACGGTATTGAGGAAGCACTAGAAGAGGTGAAAGTAACCATCTTTAGGATCCCACAGGATCCTTTAGACCTGACGCAACCTGAATGGGCTACTCAACTGAGTCGTGCACTGGAATGTTATAATGTAACTACTAAAGAAGAGGATGAAGATCCATGAAAGATTAACATTCCAAAGACAAAAGGCCACCGCGAGGTTCAAGGATCATAGATAGAGAACCCTGATATAACCGTGCCAGTGAAAAATAGACAGGTGAACATTGGTACGGAGGCAGAGCCCAAATTCGAAAAAAGCAGAAACTACAGGGACAATGTGACAGTGGATAAGGTCACTAAATAACTCTATGAATATCAGGGATTATTCCCCACCAAGTTTATGAATTTGAAAGGAATAATCAGATATCTAGGAGTGATGAAGATCATGTTAAAACCCAACGTGAAGCCAATTAAGCAGAGGACTTACTACCTAAATCCGAAATACAAGGAGAAGGTCCACTTAGATCTAGACAAAATGCTAGCCACAGGCATCATTAAGCCCATGGAAGAGTCTGATTGGGTAAGCCCACTAGTGGTGCAAGAGAAGAAGAAAAAGGATGAGATAAGGATATGCGTGGATCTTAGGAAGTTGAGTGATGCTTGTGCACATGATCCTTTCCCAACTCCATTCACAGATGAAGTGTTGGACAATGTAGGTGGCCAAGAAGCATACTTTTTCACTGATGGGTTCTCTAAGTACCACCAAATCAAAATCGCACCAGAGGATAGGAGCAAGACAACCTTTGCGACTGAGTGGGGTTGTTTTCAATACACTATAATGTCGTTTGGGTTAAAGAATGCGTCGGCTATCTTTTCACACGTGTTTGTTACGACATTCAAGGAATATATTCATAAGTTCCTGGAAGTTTATTTTGATGACTGGATTGTATTTAGACTAGTTAAGCACCGTGTAGCAAGCTTGCGCTTGATGGGGCATGTGGTTTTCAAACAAGGGCTAATGGTAGACCCTGTGAAGATTGCGGTGATTCTAAACATGGAAGCGTCACGGGGTGTGAAACAGCTACGTGCTACATTGGGGCATATGGGATATTATAGAAAGTTTATCAAAGGCTATGCCCAGATCACCGCGCCAATGAAAAATTTATTGAAGAAGGACGTCTCATTCTGCTGGAATCATGACTGCAAGAAAAGCCTGGATATATTGAAAGAAAAGATGGTTACCGCGCCAATTCTAGTCTTCTTGGACTAGAGAAAGAATTTCATGTACATGTTGATGCATCATGTATAGCGGTGGGGGCGGTACTAACACAGGATGGCAGATAAGTCTTCTACCACCCTATCACGTTCACAAGTCGCAAATTATCCAAAGCAGAGAAGAACTATTCCGCCACTGAACGCGAGGGAATATCTATGGTGTATGCACTCTAGAAGTATCGACACTACTTGCTAGGAGGTCATTTTAAGATGTATATGGATCATTCCGCGCTGAAGTACTTGGTCAATAAGCCATTGTTGGGGGGGCGCATCTGCAGATGGATTTATTGTTCCAAGAATATGATTTTGAAGTTGTTGTGAATCCTAGATGATTGAATGCGGGACCAGATCACCTATCGCACATTGAGACAGGGGAGGAACCTACTAATTTGGGGGAAGGTTTACCTAATGCATATATTTTTGTTGTGCGCGTCATGGATGGCCATTTTGAGGACATAATACATTTCCTAACAACAGTAACTGCACCGAAAGGATACTTTGTCAAACAAAATAAGGAATTAGTGGTACACGCGACAGATTTCTTTGTCATTGTTGGGCATCTATACAAGATGGGGAATGATGAAATATTTTGAAGGAATGTACCTGAGTTTGAACAAAGCAGCATCCTCGCGGATGCTCATGGGGGTGCCACGAGTGTACATTATGCAGGAAGAGCAACCACGCAGAATATTCTACGCGCAGGGTTGTGGTGGCAACCCTTCATCAGGATTCAAAAGAATATTGCAAGGCGTGCGACCTATGTCAAAGAACAGGTAGGTCATCATGGAGGGATGAGATGCCTTTGAATCCACAAATGAAGTTACAACCTTTTGAAAAGTGGGAAATAGATTTTTTAGGACCTATTCAGCCTCAAGGAAAGACAGGCACGAGGTACATTATCACTACGATGGAGTATTTGACTCGTTCAAAAAAATCATAGCTGGTGAAGGATTGCACGGGTGCGACTGCCGCGAAGTTTCTATTTGAGCATGTACTGACGTGATTTAGATACCCAAAGGGTTTTATGAGTGATTGGGGTACACACTTTCTGAACGAAACGATCAGCGCACTAACAGAAGAATTTCAGGTGTATCATCAAAAGAGCACACCTTATCACCCACAGGCTAACAGAACAGTGGAGGTGTTCAACAAAGTTCTTGAAAATGTGTTGACCAAGGTATGCAATGCTCAACGAAGTGATTGGGACCTTCGCATACCTACAGTATTATGGGCCTATCGGATGACATGCAAGAAGCTGATGAGACAGACACCTTTTAGGCTTGTCTATGGAGTGGAAGTCGTAATTCCTATGGAGTACATCATGCCTACTCTTTGCATAGCAATGCTCACAGGTATGACAGATAGCAGAGCTCTGGAAGAGAGGCTCACGTAGTTGGATGAGCTAGAAGAAGAGAGATTCTTCGTTGGATTTCACCAACACGTCCAAAAGCAGCGTGAAAATGCTTGGCACGGTCGACATATTAAGCTGCACACCTTCAAGGTGAATGACTTGGTGCTGTTGTATCACAGTAAGTTTGATAAATTTCCAGGGAAACTCAGAATGCATTGGCTGGGATTGTATTTTATTAAGGAGATTACCAATGGTGGTGCGGTCTAGCTGGTTAAGTTAAATGGAGATCCCTTCCTAGGAAAAGTGAATGGTAGTCATTTGAAGCCATACACAGGTGGCCCAGGCATTTGACTAGCCGACCAAAGCATAGTCTTAGCACTCCAAGTAGCTGAAAGGAGGCACGGGACTATCAAAATACACTACTCGGGAGCTGTGCGATGTCAGGACTTCACGAAGCAGCAAAGTGTCACAAGGTCCATGACAGTGCGAAGATAGCTGCACTCTGTAGAGCTGTAACAAGGGCCTTTTTCACCTCTAGTTATCTCACATTACAAGTCAATCCAGGAGCGTTTGGTTATTGTGAAGGGTATCTCGATTTGAGGCTATTTGTCAGAGTAATTCTTAGTAGTATAGGTCTAAGAAATACAATAGTAAACGGATGCTAAGCTATGCTAAATTACTTTTGCATAAAGAAATCACACACGGCAACTTTGTCAGTCAAGGGTACGAAAGCAGTAACCCATCCCTTTAGAAACTGAAAAAGGAATTAGAGTATGGATCATGGATCTGGGAGAATAATAGCGTCTGTTGTGTCTCACGACAGCCTTGATCCTCCTCCCACACAATACCAATGAATGCAAGTAAAAAGGAACAGCAAGAAAGCAGAATGGAACAACAATTCAGAAATGGAACAGCAGTAAAAAGGAACGGCAGGAAAGGAACTAAATCTCGCGAGTTCAACACTCTCAATTCTTGGCATCAACTTACATACAAAGGAAGAGAAATCTTTTGTACAAGTAGACAGTTTAATCAAATGGAACAGCAAATCACCATAAACAGGAAACGTCAATCATATATAAACATAATCTGAAACGATTACCAGTAGTCCACTACTCCAACCATATGTAGCTGAAACATTCCACTTATAAATTCTGTAACGGAAGTGAACAACTCAGAACAATGTTATGTGATCAATTCTGGAAATATGATGTAAACTTGTTACAAAGATTTACAAAAGGAAACTACTGATGAACAAGTATGGAACAGCATGTACGTATATCAGATTATTGAGAACAATAAACAAACCACATGAAGCCAAACTGTAATGATACAATCAGCTAGTGTCCATTGGAGCCGGGCCCTTAGCTTCCAATGGCACACCGCTGTAACTTACTTCAGATGTAGGGGGAAAGTAACACCAAATATATTATATTAACGCATCAATGATAGTACAGCAAAACTAAGTCTCAAAGAGACTCGATAGTCTGAGTTTAACCAACTGTGCAGCTTATAAATAAAAAGTAAAAGAACAAGATACTCTAGACGTCCTGAAGTCTTCAATGCTGCCCCTTTTTATACAAGTAATGGTGGAGTTAACTAAACAACAAAATAATTGAACGTAACGATCCCTCAGGATCAAAGATCCTGAGGGATCTGTTAAACTGTTAACTCCTTCCTTTTCTCTTCCTAGTCTCCCGAACTGACAGTCCTTCATCTCATCCCAGATTAATCTTCCTTAATTTATTCGCCCTGGTCTGGACTTTATTCGGAATTAGGTGGACAACCGTTATCTGCTCATGGGACTCTTGTTTAGCACCGCGCCTTCTTACTTTTGTCCTTTCCTGCATGAAAGAAGATACTTTCAGTGATTGGATCATTTATATTCATTCTCATTGCATTCTCCCTATTGTATAATAAAGAAAAGATTACAACTATTGCTTGAAACACCACTAAGTTATGCGTTAAAACATACCTTTCCAATGCTCTACACACCCCCCGACTTAATCTGTTTCATGGCCTCATGAAAACGTTATAATTAACATGGAGAGCTGTAAGAGAATAGGCGGGAGAGGGCACTTCATGAGGAGGCTTGCAACCATGGTGAGCAACCAAATTATCAAAGAATTGGTTCAATTGATCTGCAGGCATATCGTACAAGGCCTGGTACCCGGGTGCAGGGTGCCAAATAATTGGGCTACGGAACCGGTATCCTAACCAAGAC
>APFE031363526.1:129582-172683 GCA_000404065.3 Pinus taeda
TGTTCTTATTTCCAAGTAATAATAGAGAAAATTGTAGGGACTCAACATGATAAAGATTTCCAATAAGGCAGAGAAGGTGAGACTATGACAGTCAGAATGATGAGTGTGTGGATCCTTCCTTTGCTGTTGCATCAATACTAGGGCTGCTAAAGATAGTGATTTATGATATGTTGATCTCGGTATATCTTGGCTTTTCTATTCATTGCATAAGTATATAGCTGCTCTTTATGACCTTGGAAAGAGAATGGACACCACATCCTTCATCTGAACAGAACGAATCAACAAAAACACAGAAGTGCTGTTCCTTTTTGAAAAGGAACAGCAAAAGCACACAAGTGCTGTTCCTTTTGAAAAGGAACGGCAAAAATCAAAAAGTGTTGTTCCTTTTGAAAAGGAACGGCAAAAACACACAAGTGTTGTTCCTTTTGAATAGGAACGGAAAAAACACACAAGTGCTGTTCCTTTTGAAAAGGAACGGCAAAAATCAAAAAGTGTTGTTCCTTTTGAAAAGGAACGGCAAAAACACACAAGTGCTGTTCCTTTTGAAAAGGAACGGCAAAAACACACAAGTGCTGTTCCTTTTGAAAAGGAACGGAAAAAATCAAAAAGTGTTGTTCCTTTTGAAAAGGAATAGCAAAAATCCACAAGTGTTGTTCCTTTTGAAAAGGAACGGCAAAAATCAAAAAGTGTTGTTCCTTTTGAAAAGGAACAGCAAAAATCAAAAGGTGCTGTTCCTTTTGAAAAGGAACGGCAAAAATCAAAAAGTGCTATTCCTTTTGAAAAGGAATAGCAAAGAAAACCATATATACAAAATTTACAATTTTATATACAAAATGTGGTAAAGGATGAATTTCTTACTAATCTAAAGGTGAGGAAGTTTTTGCTTCCTCGCCCATAATCGTAATATTAGTGTCCTGGCGTAGCTGCTGGCAAAAAGATTCCCGAGTGAGAGGTTTGTGGTACAGACGAACTCGGTGGCCGTTTACCTTAAATGTATATCCAGACCCATCGATTGTGATCAGAGTAAGGGTCCCATTGTCATGGACTTATTGAATCTCATATGGTCCCAACCAACGAGTCTGAAGCTTCCCCTGGAAATCCTGAAATCTAGAATCATATAAAAGAGCCCAGTCTCCTTCATGAAATATCTTGTCTTTGATGAGCGCATCGTGCCACTTGGCTCGCTGCTGTTGAATAAGTGATGTATTTTGTAATGCAGAGAGCCTTATTTCATCTAACTCATTAATTTGCTGTAATCGATTTTTCTGTGCTTCACTTAATTCCAATCCGACTTCTTGGGCAGTTCGCAGCGTTTGGATCTCGAATTCTATAGGAAAAATGGACTGCTTTTCGAACACTAAGTGATATGGCGAATAGTCGGTGGTGCTCCTCCATGTGGTTCGATAAGCCCACAGTTCCTCGTGTAACCGGGCGGCCCAATCACGGCGATGTGAGGCAACAGTTTTTGTCAAAATGGACTCTATTACCTTATTGCTGCTCTCCACTTGCCCATTTGCCTGTGGATGGTATGGGGTAGTAATCTTATGTTGAACATGATAGTTATTGAGCGTTGCAGCTAATTTATGCCCCACAAATTGTGGTCCTCCGTCTGTAATCACTTCCCTTGGAAGACCATAATGTACAAACAAATGGAGTAAGAACTGTATTACCGAATCTTCTGTAGCTCTAGGCAATGCCTCCGCTTCAACCCATTTGGTAACATATTCAGTTGGGACCAAAATATAGGTTCTTTGGTTTGATGGCGGGTTGATGGGTCCGACGAAGTCCAAAGCCCAGCGTTTGAAAGGTTCGATCACTAATTGAGTCCGCAAAGGCATTTCGTCTGCTAGACCAGGTCGTCCTGCACGCTGACAGCTATCACAGGCCTGGACAAATTTTTTCGCGTCTTTGAAAATTGTAGGCCAGTAATACCCCGTTTGTAGTACTTTATGTGCTATTCTTCGTTCAGCGAAATGTCCTCCACATGGCCCGTCGTGGCAGGTTTTCAAGATATCAAAGATTTCGTCCTCCTGAATACATCTTCTGATTTCCATATCTGCACCTGTATGAAACAAATAGCCCCCAACCCACGAAAATCGGTTGCTTTTCTGAACGATCTGCTTCCGTTCATTGGGGGATAAATGTTTTGGAAGTTTACCTACTGCAAGATAGTTAGCAACATCAGCGTACCAGGGAGTTTGAACAGTAACAGCAAATAGGTGTTCATCTGGAAATTGGTCCTCAACTGCTGTTGTTTCAATTGATTTTGGTATTCTTGAAAGAAAATCAGCTACAGGGTTCTCCTTCCCCGGTCGATCTCTGATTGTAATATCAAACTCCTGCAACAGGATCAACCACCTGGTTATTCTTCCATTTGTAACAGGTTTATTTTCTAAATACTTGATAGCAGAATGGTCTGTATATAAAATAACGGGATAGCCTGTAATATAGTGTCTAAATTTATTAACAGCGTGTATCACAGCTAATAATTCTTTTTCGGTGACAGTGTAATTTAATTCAGCCGGGGCCAAATTTTTGCTAATGTAATAGATAGCGTATGGTCTTTTATCCTCTTCTTGGCCCAAAACTGCACTGATTGCTGTGTCTGAAGCGTCGGTTGAAATTTGGAATGGTAAATTCCAATTAGGTCCTCGGAGGACTGGAGCTGTAGATACCAACTTCTTTAGTTCTTTGAAGGCTCAATCACATTTTTCTGTCCATAAGAAGTCAACATTTCTAGTTAATGCATGTAAAGGTGCAACAATATGTGAATAATGTTGTATGAATCGTCTATAATACCCAGAAAAACCAAGGAAACTGCGTACCTCTGTTTGATTAGTGGGGGTTGGAATAAGCAAAAGTATTTGAATTTTAGCCGGGTCTACCTGAATACCAGCTGCTAAGATATAGTGTCCCAGTATGAGCCCTTCGATCATCATCATGTAACACTTTTCGTGACTCAAGCAAAGCCTGGTGGCGATGCAACGTTCTAGGACTTTTTCGAGAGTATCTAGAGCTGGATCAAAGTCATCTCCATATGGTGTGAAGTCATCCATGTAGACTTCTAATCCATCATTGATTAAATCTGCAAAAATGCTAAGAACAGCCCTTTGGAATGTGGCCGGAGCATTACATAATCCAAAGGGTAAGACTCGATAGGTGAACGTTCCCCACGGGCAAGTAAAGGTAGTCTTATCCTAGTCTTCAGGGGCAATCTGAATCTGATTGTATCCGCTGAAGCCGTCCAAGAAAGAAAAGAATTTCTTGCCTGCTAAGGTGTCCAGTACCTGATCTATGAATGGGAGAGGGAAGTGATCTTTTTGTGTAGCTTTGTTTAATTCTCTATAATTGACACAGATCCTCCATTTCCCGTTCTTTTTAGGTACTACCACAAGTGGGGAGACCCATTTGCTGTCAGAAATAGGATAAATAAAATTAACGTCTAGAAGTTTCTGAAGCTCATTTTTTACAATGTCTTTTAAGTGCGGGTTGAGTCTTCTTTGCGGTTGATGAACAGGTCTTGCATCTTTTTCGATATAAATACGATGTGTGCATAGCTGGGGATCAATCCCTTTCATATCAGGATAGTCCCATGCAAATGCCTCCTGATACTTTCGTAACAGCTGGATGAGTTTTGTCTCTTGCTCTGGTGTCAGATTAGCGTTAATATTTAAACTTTTCCCCGGTTCAATTTGCACTACTTTGCTATTAGTGACAGAAGTCACAGGTATGATTTGGTCATGTCCATCTTTCAGGGTATCCTCCTCTAATTCATTGTCAAATGCTGCTTTTATCATGAAACAGTGTGCATACGATGTGGATTCAGTTTGATTAATGAATTTATTGATGGTGTCGTCTTCGGTTTGATCTTTGAAATCTAGCGCTTCCTGGACTGTTAATGGGGGTCTAATATTGTCAGTGATATATGAGGCAGGGCGGGGATTGGTTAGTGATGTATGAGGTGTGATGCTTGGCTGCGCTGGAGGGTACAAAATTAGATTTTTACTATCCGGCCCTCTGGTTATAGTCATGTTTCCCTACCGGCAACCAATATAGGCGTTAGTAGTAGCGAGCCACGGTCTACCTAGAATTAGCGGATTTCCATCTAGTCAGGTTTTTGGATTGATTATCAGGAAATCGGTCGGGTATTCCCAGGAGTCCACTGAAACCATAATATCATACAAGGTTCCTTCTGGTCTTATTACTGATCGGTCTGCTAGTTCTAACAAAGTGGAAGTAGGTTCTACCTATGTAATTCCGAGCTTCTGGCAAGTCGATGTTGTCAGGGTGTTAATTGCAGCCCCTAGATCAACTAGAACGTTGGTCAAGGTCTGCCCACAGATTTGAACAGTGACAATTGGGTTTCCAGGGTCCTCGTATTTGACTGGCGTCTCTTTTCCTGATAGGAGGTCAAATAAGGTGCCGACTACCTGGACTTTTGGGTTAGAGGTTATATTTCTTTTTGGTTTTCTGCTACACAGGTCTTTTATGGTTTTTGTATATATGGGGATATCCTGTATAGCTTGAAGGAAAGGAATTCTTATATACAAGTTTTGAAGTTCTCCCAGAATATCGAAATCTGGATATTGTGTTGGTCGCAGGATGGCCAACCGTTCTGGGAAAGGTGGAGGAGATGTAATTACTCGCTGATGGGCTTGGTCTTTACTTACATCTTCCTCTTGTAACGGTTGTGTTATAGGCAACTGATCTTCCATGTGAGTTGTTCTATGTCCCTCGGTTTCTATTATTCGCCCAGATCTTAACTGGAGATCATTGCACTCCTGCAGATCCGGTTCAATCTCTGGGGGTTCTGTAATTTGAAGAGATTGAACTGGTCTATTATTTGGATTAGGGTTGGGTTGGGCTGGGAGCTGCGGTCTCAAGTTAGGCTGGGGATTTTGTTGTAAGGCTGGCAGAGTTGGTTGAGGGAGTGGAATTGATCCTGGCGATTGATATGTTGATCTTGGCCAGTTTGTCTGCCAGGGTGAACCTTGCGAATTAGAAGGGGTCCATTGCGGAGGATATGCATTATTCTGCCAGTATGGTGGGGGATATGGGAAGTTTGGCCAACCAGATTGGTTCATCCAAGGATTCGGAGTAGGAAAAATTTGAGGTGATCAATTCGAAAATGGGTACTGAGACTAGTTTTGCCACATATTCTGTTGCTGAGCATTAAACTGCGGGGGTTGAAAAGAAGAGGAGGGGTCTGAGAACATACCAGATTGCCTTGGTTTCCATTGACGACGCTGGTTAATAAAATATGCTGATTCTGGCTCCTCTTCTGCTTCTTTGTATACTGCCTTCAAACCAGGAAGTGAGGGGCAGCTTTCAGTCAGGTGGTCCTTGGTACAGATAGCACATGTTTGAACTGTATCGAGCGGGCATTCCTTGTGGCTATGTTTCTTCCTGCATCGAGGACAGAAGATTGCTAGATTTTGTTCCGCCTCTGCTCGCTTTTGTTTAGCCTGCACAATATCAAGCTGTGTAGTCAGTGTCCCCAGGATATCAGTTTTAAAATTTTCTAGCAAATTTCCAAGTTCCACACGTGTTACTCCCTCTGTTGATGTTCTGTGATCTCTGGTAAAGCGATCATATTCTGCTGGTTTTATCCTTGTGCTACCTCTTGAGCTCCTGATACACAGATCAATGATGTCAGCGAAATTTTCCTGATAAATGTCTCCTTTCCCCATAATATTCAACGTTTCAATCCATTGCTCTTTCATACCTCTAATTAATGCAGTTTTCAATACATTATCTGGCAGAGGCAATGATGCATAGGGAGATCTTTGCAAGTTATATTGGAAACGTTCTACATATTCTTCTAGAGTTTTGTTTGGTCTGGCTGATATTTGAAAGATTTCATCTTTTAGCTCTCTTGACCTACAGTAATCCTGATATTTCTTTAAAAAGGCTTCTTTCATTTGATCCCAATTGTTAATAACCCCACCACCTAAACCCATAAACCATCTCAAGGCAGCCCCTTTTAATGTGGAGGGGAATAATTTTAATTTCTGGGGATCGGTAGTGTAATCATATCCTCGGCATAATACATCAAATTCGAACAAGAATGCATCCGGATCCTCCAATGTAAGGCCATGGAATGTGGGGATATGCTGGAGGGGGATGGCTTTCATGGGCACATTTGCTGTAGAATCTACTATAGGGTATTGTAATGTGGAGTTCTGGGTATTTGGCTGATTCTGCACCATGGGATCAAATATATGCCAGTAATCTTCAGGAATTTCTAAGAGAGTGTTCCTTGGTTGAGTAGGGGTAGTATCAATGGGGATTGTTTTGACAACACTCCCTTTATCAGGGATAATGATGGTCCCAACTATCTGAGGTGAATGAATTCCTTCAACAAGAATTTTTGCAGCGCTTCCTTTATCTGGGCTACTTAAAGGCTGGTTTGGCTCAATTGGAGATCTAGGTTCCTCGATTTCCCCTATTTCTCCTTCTCCTTCGCAAAGGTTACTCAGATTCCCTTCGTGCAGCAGTCCAGGAGTCAAATTTTCAATTTCTTGAAAGTCCTGCTCCTCTGTTTGACTGTGCACCTCAGCAAAGGCTTCAGATGGTGATTCTGAGGCCTGAAGGGAACTAGTAGGCTATTTAGAATTGGTTTTCCTATAACCTACTGATGGCTAAGATTCGGCTTTCTTACAGATTTCGTCTATGAAGGTCGTTCGCCCAAGGGTCACCGGCCCCTTGGCTTTTTCAGCTTTAGATGGAGGCTTCTGATTTTTCTCAGGCTTTTTCTGCTTAATCATGCACTCCAATTAAACTGCTAAAATCAATCAATTTCTGCTGGGAAGGCAGACGGTGGAGCAGGGCTTTTACATGCTCCATACGTAGGTTCTTACCTTCCATTTTTAAAATCCAATTCCCCCCTGGCAGACTCGCACACTACCCTGTTTTAAAAACAAATGGCTATACCCTTCCCCGGCAACAATGCCAAAATGTAGAGCTGTAACAAGGGCCTTTTTCACCTCTAGTTATCTCACATTACAAGTCAATCCGGGAACGTTTTTGTTATTGTGAAGGGTATCTCAATTTGAGGCGATTTGTCAGAGTAATGCTTCGTAGTATAGATCTAAGAAATACAAGAGTAAATGGATGCTAAGCTATGCTAAATTACTTCTGCATAAAGAATTCACACATGGCAACTTTGTCAGTCAAGGGGACGGAAGCAGTAACCCATCCCTTTAGAAACTGATAAAGGAAAATAAATTAGAGTATGGATCATGGATCTTGGAGCATAATAGCGTCTGTTGTGTCTCACGACAGCCTTGATCCTCCTCCCACACAATATCAATGAATGCAAGTAAAAAGGAACAGCAAGAAAGCAGAATGGAACAGCAATTCAGAAATGGAACAGCAATAAAAAGGAACAGCAGTAAAGAAACTAAATCTCGCGAGTTCCACACTCTTAATTCTTGGCATCAACTTACATACAAATAAAAAGAAATCTTTTGTACAAGTAGACAGTTAATCAAATGGAACAGCAAATCACCATAAACAGGAAACGTCAATCATATACAAACATAATCTGAAACGATTACCAGTAGTCCATTACTTCAACCATATGTAGCTGAAACATTCCACCTATAAATTCTGTAACGGAAGTGAACAACTTAGAACAATGTTATGTGATCAATTCTGGAAATATGCTGTAAACTCATTACAAAGATTTACAAAAGGAAAACTACAGATAAACAAGTATGGAACAGCATGTACGTATATCAGATTATAGAAAACAGTAAACAAACCATACGAAGCCAAACTGTAATGATACAATCAGCCAGTGTCCATTGGAGCCGAGCCCTTAGCTCTCAATGGTACACCGCCGTAACTTACTTCAGATGCAAAGGGGAAATAACACCAAATATATTATATTAACGCATCAATGATAGTACAGCAAAACTAAGTCTCAAAGAGACTCGATAGTCTGAGTGTAACCGATAGTGCAGCTTATAAACAGAAAGTAAAAACACAAAATATTCCCCAACACATCCCTTAAGTCTTCGATGCCGCCCCTTCTTATACAAGTAATGGCGGATTTAACTAAAGAACAAAATAATTGAATGTAACGATCCCTCAAGATCAAAGATCCTGAGGGATCTGTTAAACTGTGAACTCCTTCCTTTTCTCTTCCTAGTCTCCCGAACTGACAGTCCTTCATCTCATCCCAGATTGATCTGCCTTAATTTATTCGCCCTGGTCTGGACTTTATTCGGAATTAGGGGGACAGCCGTTATCTACTCATGGGACTCTTGTTTAGCACCGCGCCTTCTTAATTTTGTCCTTTCCTGCATGAAAGAAGATACTTTCAGTGATTGGATCATTTATATTCATTCTCATTGCATTCTCCCTATTGTATAATAAAGAAAAGATTACAACTATTGCTTGAAACACCACTAAGTTATGCGTTAAAACATACCTTTCCAATGCTCTACAGTGTTGAAGGGGCAGAACCTATAACAAGGCTCCTTGAGTATATCCCTCCACCGAGGGGAAAAGAAAAGTTCATGAAGGACCCCAATTTTAATAATTTCACCATATCCATGCCCTTGCTACCCAAGAAGGTCCCTTTTCAAGGTCTGTAACTCGCGAGGATCCCACTATTGAAAATGGAGGATTGGGACCTCACAAATCATGCTAGGTTTCCACACTTGGTGATAGAAAAGTATATGCACAAGGTCTATTATGTAGAATCAGGTGTTACAATGCTAGAAACGGAGGAATGGGTCCGCAGTGTCGAGCACTCACAATTACTCAATCTGCTATGGGTGCCTCACTATCACTGCACCACCATTACTACAATATGTGTGCACCAACTTCACACATTGGTGCACGATGGTTATTTATGGATGGGAGGGCCTATCCCCATTACAGACATGCTCATTCACAAAATCACGCACCTACCTTTTAAGGGTGCAAACCCGGCTAAGGAGTTTGGCGGAAATAGTGGGGAAAAAGACCTTGCAGAAATAATGAAGAGGGATTACAGCACTGTTAAACAATCACAAGGGTATTCAACTATGTCTATAATAGACCCGACAGTTCAATTGGATGCCCAAATTTTAGCATGGAAGGTGATGCAAAAATGCTGCGCAGATGAAGTTACGGCGCTAGTAGTTTCCCTGGCTACATAGTGCGCGAAAGGCATATAGCTTAATTGGTAAAGATACCTATGTCATGAGTTCCTAGTAAACTTCTGAGATGCCCAAGATGAAACCAAGTCATTCCACTATGCTTAGTTGTTGATGTCGATTGTTCTTGTTGCATGGGAATTGCCAGAGGATATCCAATTTTCTCCACTCGAGGAAGGATTTCCAGAGGCAGTGCAATTCACTTCCTTGTGGTCTACAAAGGGTCTTGTGTGGATTACAAAGACAAAGATATTATGGGTTCTCATGGAAATTTCTCTCCGAATGGCCATCAATTAGTGTCTAAGGTTGTCCCTAACCTTGTTCACACAGCTATCATCCTACACGGCATTCAAGGCTAACTTCCACAGGGTATATATCTAGGCACGGAAGGATCCAAAGTAGAAATGGCACAACTTGCCCTATTTGGTGACAAAAATGGATGTACAGGAGGTTGTAGCGAAATGGCCTACAAAGTGGCATGCCCAATCAGACTTAGATGTTGGAACAAGCACAGGTGCGGGAATTTCTACTGCGTAGAAGAGAAAGGAGGTAGCTAAGAAAACAACATGTACACTCGTAGAGCAAAAAAAAAAGAAACCATAGAAAAGGCTCATGTGGAATGAGAACGCGCTGCCAAGGAACAGGCAGAACAAGAACAATGCAAGCCACCAAAAGGTGACAAGTCGCCTTCACCGGAGACAGAAGAGAAAGAAATTTTAGGACAAGGCGATGGAGGGAATGAGGGGCAGAGTGATCACATGGTGTTAACAGAGGGCGATCTTAATGAGATTAGGATAAAATTTGGGACACCACCATGGAAGTGTTGCAGTAGTTTGAGAAGCAATACATGCAGGCATTCGAGAGCATCCAAAAGGATTTGTGCAAGCTTTAAATCCAAGCAAGCATAATACAGGTGGGCACCGGACAAGCGAGCCTGACACCCGGGACAAGCCAAGCAATAGAGCTGGTAAGGACACTATACCTCATAACTATACCATTTCCAGATGATTCCATTCGTGCCAAGTCCACCGATGATTGTATTATCCTAAGTACAATCAAGAACATTGGACTAAATATAGCAATGCTCTCAAACAAGACTCTCCACATGCTCTGTACAGGGGTGGCAGATGAATTGAGAACCAGGGAGCACTGCACCTTCAAACGCATCAGTGAGTACAAAGTGAACAACGAGAAAATGTTCATTGAAAAGACGTGAGATTTGAAGGAAAGGGAGGCAGTTCAGACACGTAGTTATATTGGTGAGACGGGTCGCTCTATCAATCAAAGAATTGGTGAGCATTCAGCTGACTTGAGGCATGGTAGGACCAAATCCTCTGCCCTAGCAGAACATGCAGAGAAGACGATGCATCATGTATGTATCGAAGAGGCTCAAGTCATCGCCAGAGTTGCTCAGTTTCACCATCGCAAGTTTAGGGAGGCCCTGGAGATTGAAAAAAGGCCGAATAATCTTAATAGGGATGATGGCTGGAAGATCAGCAGCTGTTGAGTCCCAGCTCTGTCTTCCTAACCTCCGCGGTCCTGTCTTGGTTAGGTCTCTGTGTTTCTTGGTTTTCCTTTGGGTTTGTTGATTAATATCTTGCTTTTCCCTTGATTCGATCTATTCTTCTTTTAATTTTTGTCCTTAGGGTTTAATCCCCTCTATTTCCCTATATTTTCGGGGTTATTTAATGTTGCATCTTATGAATTTTTAGCTTAACATATGGTATTTGTAAGCAATTGATTTGATAAGCCTGAGATTTTATCAAGCTATTGCTATGTTTAATGAATGAATTAAAATAGGTTTTTTCGTAACTATTCATATTAATTTTCCATTTATCCATTTAATTAATTTGTAGTTAATTTAAACTA
The DNA here is from genome assembly GCA_000404065.3 of Pinus taeda. Taxonomy (NCBI): domain Eukaryota; kingdom Viridiplantae; phylum Streptophyta; class Pinopsida; order Pinales; family Pinaceae; genus Pinus; species Pinus taeda. The sequence continues at coordinate 140,601 of APFE031363526.1, forward strand.
ACCTTAATAAATAAAGTAAGGTATAAAAATTCTAAATATGTTTATTAATTTATCCATCTTTAAATAATAATGTTATTGGAATGTTAGGTATTGAAAAATACTATTAATACATTTAAATGAATATATTTATTATAAAGGTATTATAATTATATATATATATATATATATATATATATATATATATATATATTATATATAATAATGTCACAAATAAAAAATATTACTAGAATGTTAAGATTGTAAAACATAAAATATATATAAAATATTATTATGAAATGCACAAAAATAAAATAAAAAGGAACATTATTATATATATATATATATATATATATTATAATAATAGATTATATTTAATATATATAATATATATATATAATATATATATATAAATATATATACTATATATAAATATATACTTATATAATATTTTAATAATAAAATGTTTTGGTAGAACTAACCAGGATATAAGTTACTTCTTTTTCTCAATAATTTTATAAATAATTGATTTTTTAACATTAAAATTTGCATTAGATTATATGGAAATATAATAAAAATAATTTGAATAAAAATTGAATCTAACCCGGTTCTGTTTATTTTTACCCAACTACGTAAATATAATAATAATATAAAGAATATTATATTAATTTAGTTAAAGGAGGTTTGACTGGGGTTCGTAAGTTGAAAATTAGCCGTTAGTCTTTTTAGCCATTGGAGTCTCTGCTTAGACTATTTAACTTGCTAACTGGATCTGTTTCTTCAACTTGTCCTGACGATGAACCACACTAGTTGGTTCGAAATGCGTCAACAAATGATCAATCATGTGATTTCGCCAAAAAGTTTCTAAACAAATACTATGGATCACAGAAGTCTAAATTACTTGATAATTTCCCTGCATGTAGTTACAGTCCGGAGTCAGTAGTAGTAGAGGCATGCAAGATAGTGCTTGAACTTCACATCATGTAGGATGCACAGCCAGAGGCCAAAATCAAAAAATTAGTTGTTGGTGTGTGCGAGGCTAAATCAGAGGTTTGCTGGGTCACATTTGAGCTCAACATGAAGATTACATAGCTACATTTAAAGTTGCATCCCACAACTCCACCTCAGGTCCAGGAGCAGAGCAAAGCCGTGATAAAGGAAGGCATGGAAACCTTGGATGGCACAATCACTAACTGTGCAAGATTGTTCGAGTAGGCTATGGATCTAGTGACCAATCTGTGGGAGGATCCAAACTTGAAGACATTGAACACAGAGGTAAGGGAGCTACAACAACAATATGATGAAGTCAGGGTAGCTGCACGCTCCATAGTACCAATGCAATGCCTTGCTAAGTTACAGGAAGGAAAGCAACTCCTAGCACAAGAGGAGGAAGTGGAGAAGAAGGAGCCCTTGCTAAAGGCCAGGTTGAGCCTTGGTTAGAGGAGGCTTATCAAGTCATGAATACTATTCAGGATAAGATTATAGGGTTGTAGAAGAAATAATAGATGATGAGGCTAGCCATAGAAGGACCAGTCATGGAAAAATTGGTTGATGAAGTCAATAATGCAACAACAAAGAGCGCTGCGAAAATTGAAGTGATCCAGGTGGAGATGGGAGGTCTTCACAGTAAGATCGCAGCGCTAACAGAGAGACTCAAGGGCAAGCCATGATCTTTGTGTTGGGGACCTGTTGGGATGGGGTCCCTTAGGTTAGTTTTTGGGTTAAGATAACCCAAGTTTTGGTACATTTTGCGTAAATAATGTAAAGTCTCCATGATTTGTGGATGCAAAGTGTGTAGATGGCTAGAAGTCAAAGGGGTTTATCCCATTGTTTTATGTAATGTATGAGTTGGTTTTGAGATCCACCCATGGTCTGTGGACTATGGGATTGTATGGAAAAGGATATAAATAGGTGTGTCTTAGAGATTTTAAGGCATGTTTTTTGTATAATAAGGAATGATGATAGGAAGGAAGTGATAGCGAAGAGAAATGGGTAAGGTAGAAGAAAGGCTATGTAGTTGAGTGCACAGAGGCCTAGGTAGATTCCACAACTGAGTGTGTGGATCCCTGCAGCTGTGTGCGTAAGGCAGTTTTGATTATGTAACCTTGAATTGAAGATCAATAAAGACAGTTTCAAAAAAACTCTTGCGTATTTATATTTATCTCTAATAATGTTATATGTTGTCAATGAATAAGGTGTTTTATGAGATATTTATTGAATGTTGTATGATCCTCTCAAATAAATCTTAATAATGTACACAATGCTTACTTAAGTACTTTCGTGAAGCCTCCGATGAACTATGTTATGTTTACTAATAACTTAAGTAGATCTATGCAAACACTAATTTAGGTTTATTCTTTGATGTGCATAAGTGGATAAATTGACTTTTAAAGGTCCACAGAGATTGATCGTAGACCTTCACAAAGGTCTGAAGACTATTTTAACAGAGTTGCAGTAACGTACCCTAAGAGTTTATCGATTTGCGTGAAGGCAGATCCAAGGTGTTGGAAGATATCACACTAGTCTTTGGATGCAAAAACATGGTTCTTGCATCCCCCCATACTACTTCAGCTGAGACTACAGCCTGCGCTACATGGGTTGTTGCCGAAAGAGCTAGTAGTATAGGGATTTCTTTGTTGGTGAAGCTCACTCTGAACCTGAGTCAGGACCCCCTAAGCCAATAGACTGTGTAGCAGAGAAGGGAAGGCCATTGATATATTTGTTTTGGTCATTAGAATTTCCAGATGGAATCAGATGCACATTAGGTGTCTACCCTGGAACAATGAGCCAGTAACTATTCTTTGAGAGGACAAGTGGCATGGGATTATAGCGCTAGACATTGGATGCAGATTTGACCGTGCGGTTGATTTTAGACATCCTGGGAAGGAGGTGGATCCTGGTATTACTTTGAGGGTGGAGTTGTGAGCCTCTAGATTCCCTTGTTGCAGATGTCATTCATTGTAAATACTTCAATGAGCTATGTTATAAGGCTCCATGTGCAGTATGTTTTGTTTTCAGTAGTCATGTGATTATAGGTGTCATTGAGCACCCAGGAAGGTGTTGCCTCAAAGGGGAGGGTTATGTAATAGCCCTGGTGAAAATTCCATGTAAAACTATATAAATACCACAAATGATGGGACACGTATTCCAAGCTGGATGGTGGGAAAGACATCCTAGTATGTGTTCATTTGGTTGTTTATGGCTAAGGAAATTGGAAAAGGTAGTGACTAAGGCATTAAAGAGGAAAAAAGGTATTTTGGCACATTTATTTATGAAAATAATGGAAATTAGGAGGAAAGGAAGGTGAAAGGTCACATGTTTCATTTGAGGAGGAAAATGAAGGAAAATAATGGAAAATGAAGAAAATAGAGGCCTCATTAATAAAAAGGATTTTGAGGATCAATGGGGAAGACTTGGTCAATTTAGCTTTGGAGCTCTCTCATTATTCTCTCTCTCTCTCTCTCTCTCTCTCTCATACTCTTGGAGATCAATATATGTTTTAACGCCCAAATCATCCTCATTGAAAGGGAAAATTAAGAGACCGTGACATGAAACATGATTGGAAGGGAAAATCAAGGTATTGTGACACTAAAGCAAAGAGAGGTTAGCACATTTATTATTCCAAACAAAATGAAAAACAATGAGAAGGATGTTATTTAGGGAGAATATGTGTGTTTGTCCATTGCCTCTATCACAAAAGTCTAGTGCCCTTTCACGAAACTTATGAGTAAGAAATGTTGTCTATATTTATAGAATATTTCTTCAAACTATTTTGAACATGTCATATGACCTTATACAACACCAGAAAAACAAAATGAATGGTGTATATCTTGATTTTATATTTTATTAGTCACAATAATTAGGTTTTCGATTTTTCATTATCTTTTAAGTGCAATTTTAAAATGCTAAATATTCATTGTGAACAAACTATTTCAAGATTTAATCATTCAATATAATTGAAATGGCATCAACTACAGTGTATATGACTAATGTTTTCTTGACTTTTGTGCCACACAATTGGTAGTGATGGGGCGGAGATTTCTTAATAGCAAGAAGGAAAATGTTGGAGAATATAATTTCAACTATTTGGTGTCAAAACCATCCATCCAAATGTTCTAGTTCAGTTTCAATTAGTACAGTTTGGTTGAATTGTGGTTCAATTTTGCTGTAGTCATTTATAATTGATGTCTCAAATGTAATATTATTTAACTAATTCGTAATATTGAGAAGAGTAATTTGTGCTCCATGTTTTCTCTTCATTCTTTTTCATCGTACCAAAGCATAGGTCATGAGTTCAATACACACTCAACTCGCCTTGGGGGGATATTGTTGGACATTGGATAAAACCCATGCTCCCTGTGTGTTTAGTTGCATGGAATAACCGCCTCTCATGGATCCTTATATCTCGAAATGTGATTATTGACTAACACTTGCGGGTTTTGGTCTAACAAAAATCACGGTTCCCAACAAGTGGTATTAGAATAGAAGGAACAAAACCAATGTGGTATTAACTGATTCATCATATTGAGTCCTATCAGAGCTCATTTTGGATATTACTCCTTGAGAAAAGCAGAGAGAAGACGTGAGGATGCACAAAACTCTTGAGAGAGAAGAAAAGTGAAAGAAGAGAGAGCCGAGTGTTGTGATGGAGGACTAAACATCCAAATCATGGAAAAGCTATTAGTGGGGAAGATAGAGAAGCATGGAAATTTAAAAAAAAGAATTAACATGATCAGCGCACCTAAGTCAAAATAAGTTGAATTAAACTGTGAATTAAAATCAAATTCTATTCTCATAACAACTTATAAATAGTTAATTAAGTTTAATTAACTTAATTAGCTTAGGAATTTTGAGTTGGAAGTCTTTTCTGATTTGAATATAAAATGGCATCAACCCATGGTATTCATCCACCCATGGAATTTACCCATGGTATTGTAAGTGGCATCCACCCATGGTATTTATCTAGGCATGGTATTGTAAATGAAATCCACCCATGGTATTGTGACATCCACCCATGGAATTGACCCATGGTATTATAACTGAAAAATACTATAAGTAACAAGCTACATTGTGGCGAACAAATTGTCATTTTACTGGTATTTTCCAGTTACAATACCATGGGTCAATTCCATGGGTGAATGAATACAATGGGTGGATGTCACAATACCATGGGAAAATACCATGCATGGATGTCACTTACAATATAATGCATGGATAAATACCATCGGTGGATGCCCCATACAATACCATGGGTAAATTCTATGGATGGATTGTTGGGTTGTGTTATTTTCTTTCCACGACTAGCCCACGTAGTAAACCAGGGGGTTAGAGGGGGGGGCAGAGCCCCCTTTCGTTGTGCCGATTGTGTAGCAGGGGGTCGCAGGGGGTTTGAGGTGTACCCATAACCCCACTTTATGGGGTCTAGGGCAGCGCCTTAGAAAATTTTGTTTTTGGACCCTATGATAGGTTGGACGGACCCACCTATGGTTTTGTGCATGATTTTCGCACATTTTTTTTGGACGCGATGGTTTGCAGTCCATGGTATTGGATGCTTAGGCATGTATAAATACATATTGTAACATTGAAAGGAACATAATGAAAAATCAAGCTAGTAGTCCCGGTTTTGGGATCGAGGGGAAATATTTGTGTATATGTGTTTTATGTGTTATGTTTTCGCATTTTTTATTTTTTGTGGTTTATAATTCATATGCAGGTAATCTTTGTACGGGGTTAAAACCTACATTTGGTATCAGAGTTATTTTTGCTTCAAGGGGATGCCTTTGTTGCTAAGGGGTTTTTCTCGAGCCTGTGGTAGACCTTGTTCAGTGGGAGATCTGCGGGATCAATTTTGGTGGTGAAAGAAGATGGCAAGCAGTGGAAAGATAGAGATCAAGAAATTTAATGGTCAAAGTTTTGAGTTGTGGAAACTCAAGAAGGAGGATTTGTTGGTGGATAAAGATCAGCGGATCACAGTATATCGGAGTAATAAACCAATGGGAGTGTCCGATGAGGAATGGAAGAAGTTGGATCGGAAGGCAAACAACACAATACGATTGTGTGTATCAGATTCAGTATTGTTGAATGTGTCAGGGGAAGCTACGGTGAAGGTGTTGTGGGACAAGTTAGGGACTTTGTACCAATCTAAGTCTCTGGTAAATAAATTGTTCATGTGGAAAAAGCTGTATAACCTGAGGATGAAAGATAGAGACTCAGTGATAGAGCATCTAAATGCATTTAATATTGTGGTAATTCAGTTAGCATCTGTTGATATTAAAATTTAAAATGAAGATAAGTGCATTAGTTTGTTGTGTTCTCTACCAGATTCGTGGGATAGTCTGGTTATTGCAATAGGTAGCAATGCAACTACCTTGCAGTTTGATGAAATAGTCTCATCCTTGCTAATGGAGGAGATGAGACGGAAATGGAGAATATGACACGGAAAAATATGGAGAGCCAAAATGGTGATGCCTTGTCTGTACGTTGATAGTCCGAGAACAGAAACAAAAATAAGTCATCGAGTCGGAGATCTAAATCTCCAGGAAAACCTGTAAAGCTGGAAATGTGGAAAGGAAGGCCACTTCAAAAGGGATTGTAAATCTAAAGCTCCTGACAAATCAAATGGATCTGATGAGGCTCCTTCCGCAGAGGCGAAAACCACCTCAAATGAAGGTGGGGATGTGTACTTTGCTTCTTCAAGTACACATGTAGATCATGAGGCATGGTCGATTGACTCAGGTGCATCCTTTCACTTAACTCCCCATAGAGAGTGGTTCTGTGAGTATGAGAAATATGATGGTGGTGATGTATTTTTAGGGGATGACAGGAAGGCTAGAATCATTGGTTGTGGAAAAGTAAAGTTGAAGCTGCAAGGTGCAAGGGTTAGAACACTTCCAGGTGTTCTACATATTCCTGCATTAGCCAGAAATTTGATTTCTGTTAGTAAGCTGAATGATGTAGGTGTAAAAACAGTGTTTGAGAAGGATTCCTGCAAGATGGTTCGGGGAGCACTGGTATTGATGCGGGGAGTTTGGATTGGAACTCTGTACAAGCTGCAAGGTAGCACTGTTGTTGATGGGTGCAATAATTTCGTGGTTCTTGAAAGTGGAGCAGAAAATCTAGTGGTCTCTGGAGAAAAGACCATGCTGTGGCATCAAAGGCTTGGACATATTCGACATAAGGGCCTTCGAATACTTCATGATAAAGTTATGGTAGAAGGTATGAGTAATAGCTCTCTGGATTTTGAATTCTATGAAAACTGTGTATATGGGAAGCAGAATTGGGTGAGTTTCCCCTCTGGTGGTCAAAACATATATTAGAGCTTGTGCACAGTGATGTGTTTGGACCTATGAAGGTTCCATCACTGGGTAAGTTTGTGTACTATGTATCATTTATAGATTATTTCTCGAGGAATACATGGATATATTTCCTTAAGAAGAAATTTGAAGTCTTTGACAGGTTTAAAGAATTTAAGGCTCTAATGGAAAACCGGACAGAGAAGAAGATAAAGGTGTTGAGGAAAAATAATGGTGGAGAGTTTTGCCGTAAGGAATTTGAAGAATTCTGCAAGAAGTGTGGTATAGCACGGTAGAAGGCTACTCCATATACACCTAAGCAAAATGGAGTTGCAGAAAGAATGAACAAGATGTTGATGGAAAGGGCAAGAAACATGCTCAGTGGTGCCGGGTTCGGACAAGAATTCTAGGCAGAGGCGGTGGATATTGCATGTTACTTGGTCAACAGGTCACCTTCATCAGTGTTGGAGGATAAGACTCCACAAAAGGTATGGACTGGTAAGAAATCCTCTCTTTCACATCTAAGGGTATTTGGATGTGATGCATATGTACATGTTCCAAAGGAGAAACGAACCAAGTTGGGTAGTAAATCTGAAAAGTACATATTTATTGGGTATAAACATGGTTTAAAGGGTTATAATCTTTGGAACCTAGTCACACGAAAGGTTGTGTACAACCAAAATGTGGTGTTCAGAGAGGTAAAAGATGTTATTAAACATGAAGTCCAACCAAAGGAGCATGAGAAGATAGAGTTTGAGCTTAAGGAGGAAGAATCAGATTCTACAGTAGAGGAAGAATCCGAAGATGAAGAGCCACAAACTCTAGGTGTGAGAAGATCAGTGCGAGAAAGAAGGAAGCCAAAAAGGTATAGTCCATCTACTTTCTGTTCAAATTTTTCTTTATCTATTACTAACGATGATCCCAGAAATGTGAAGGAAGTAGTAGATTCAGAGGATGGAAAACTCTGGAAAGAGGCCATGGTTGATGAAATGGCATCTTTGCACAAAAATGAGGCTTGGGATCTGGTGGAATTGTCGGCTAGAAGGAAACCAATTGGTAGCAAATGAGTGTTCAAGAAGAAGACAAATGCAGAAGGAAAGGTGGAGAAATACAAAGCTCGGTTGGTAGCAAAGGGTTATTCCTAGGTGTCAGGAATTGATTTTGGTGATATTTTTTCTCCTATTGCCAAGGTAACTTCTATTAAATTACTTTTATCTGTTGTTGCTGTTTTTGATTTTGAGGAGAATAGATGAATGTGAAGACAACATTTCTTCACGGGGATCTGGAAGAGGAAATATACATGAAGCAACTTGAAGGCTTTGCGGTGAAGGGTTAGAAAGAATTGGTATTCAAATTAAGGAAGTCTATGTATGGGTTAAAACAGTGACCAAGGATGTGGTATCAGAAATTTGATACATTTATACGGGGACTTGGCTTCACTAGAAGCAAAGCAGATCACTATGTGTATTTTAAACTAATTGGTGACCATGTTATTTATCTGGTCTTGTATGTGGATGATATGTTGCTGGTTGGAAATGACAAAGAAATTATCCAAGATTTGAAGACCAATTGTCCTCCAAATTCGACATGAAAGATCTTGGTGCTGCAAACTATATTTTGGGCATGGAAATTAAAAGAGATCGGGCAAAGAGGAAGCTCTAGTTAAACCAAAGGAAGTATGTCAAGACAATATTGCAGAGGTTTAATATGCAATATAGTAAACTGGTGAAGGTTCCTATTCCTGTAGGTGTGAGGTTATCTACTGAACAGTGTCCCAAGACACAAGAAGAGGAAGAGGACATGTCCCATTTTCCATATGCAAGTGCAATCGGTAGCTTGATGTATGCAATGGTCTATACTAGATCAGACATTACACATGTAGTGGGAGTATTGAGCAAGTTTATGTCAAAACTAGGGAAGGAGCATTGAATAGTAGTGAAGCGGGTTTTCAGGTATTTGTATGGCACTAGTGATTATGGTTTGTGCTACCAAGGAAGACCAGGATTGGACAGAATGTTGGATAGTCGTGGCTTTGTTGATGCAGACTAGGCTAGAGAACTGGATCAGAGAAGATCTACAATTGAGTATGTGTTTAACCTATTTGGAGGTGCAGTTAGTTAGATGAGTAAGAAACAATTTGTAGTGGCACTATCAACTACAGAGGTAGAATACATGGTAGCCACTTATGCAAGCGAGGAAACAGTTTTGTTACAGAGATTGTGTTCAAGTATGGGGTTAGGACAGGGAGCTATAAGGATAGACTGCGACAACCAAAGTACAATTTTCATGGCAAAAAACCCCGCATATCATTCAAAGACAAAGCATAGTGATGTTCAGTATCACTTTGTGAGAGATATGATAGAAGACAAAAAGATGTCGCTGGTAAAGGTGGACACCTTGAAGAATACTGGAGATGCATTGATAAAATCTATGAGGTCTGAGAAGTTCTCTTGGTGCAGAGAGATAATGGGCATTTCAGGGCTGGAAAAATGACTAAGCTCTCTTATGCCCCCCTGTGGAAAGAAAACAACAAGTGGGAGAATGTTTGGTTGTGTTATATTCTTTCCACGACTAGCCCACGTAGTTAACTGGGGGGTTAGAGGGGGGGCGGAGCCCCCCTTCGTTGCGTTGATTATGTAGCGGGAGGGGGGGTCATAGGGGGTTTGAGGTGTACCCGTAACCCCACTTTATGGGGTCCAAGGCAACACCCCAAAAAATTTTGGTTTTGGACCCTATGTTAGGTTGGGCGGACCGTGTAGTTCCTGTTTTGGGATCTAGGGTAAATCTTTGTGTATATGTGTTTTATGTTTTATGCTCTCGCGTTGTTTATTTTCTATGTTTTAGAATTCGTATGCAGGTAATTTCTGTACAAGGTTAAAACCTACATGGATGAATACCATGGTTTGATGCCATTTTCTATTTGGATCACTTTCTGTAGTCATGTATATGTTCTCCCTAAATTTTAGGGGTCTAGGATGATTTTATTTGAGTTGTAATTATATAACTCAATTTGATTGAGTTATAGGCAGTTAAACTAGTTCTAACTACGTGTGGAACTAGTAGAGGTCTACTAGTGAGTTGGTGCATTGGTGCATCCTCAGTGCTACTCGATCTAACTGAAGATTCCCTCATGAGAAGCTCATGCATGCCACTCTAGAGAAGGTCCCAGTTGAGACTAGAGTGTAGGGACAATGTATTATCAGTTGTATGATGATCCAAGTTGTACAGGTCATGTATGCAATTAAATAAGGACCTCGTATTGGATTGCACAATTATGGAGGAAGGATTTTCCAATTAAATATGGGTTTACCATCACAGGAATTGTGCAAGGAAATAGGGGCTTGGATGGTAGTAGGATTGGCTAAGTGTTGGCTATAGCAAGCTTGTGAGGCAGAGGGTTAATCATAGTTGTGCAGAAATTGTTCTAGTGAGAACAAGCTTTGTATTATCACTCTTATTTCTGATTAATGCAATAGATAGTTAGGGTTTTGAGCAATGGATTTCCCCAGATAAATGAAAATGCCATAGATAAATGGTTAAATCTGCTAGAAGGATATTTTTTTGTTCATGATTTTTCCAGCCGAGAAAAGATTACTTTTTCTCTTCTCAAAGTGCCCCCATGTTAAGGACTAGTCAGAAACCTATTGTGAGCAAAAGGATGAAAGTACAACCTCATTGTTTTTAGCCACTCCCACTTGGAATTCATTCCAGGATGCCATCAAGGAGCAGTACTACCCTGTTGGGAGCTATAAGGACAAATACATAAAGTGGACCACTCTGTCATAAGGAAGGAACCAAGATGTGCCAGAGTTCACCAATATTTTTCATACCCTTTGCACGAACTTGGGTATCAAGGATTCTGAGAAACATTTGGTACTCAAGTACCGTCGCTGACTACACAGATAGATCAAGGATGAGATGGAGTTCCTGGACATCTCCTCACTCATCACAGTGTACCAATACACTGTCAAGATCGATCAAAAGTTTAAACAAAAGAAGCGAGACTTTGGATCTGTGAATCTGAAGTAAGGGAAAGGTGTCCCCAAACCATAGAAAAAAGGAAAAAGCCAAGGCGAGAAGACCCAGCACAACCCACCAAATCCACGAGCAAAGGACAACACTACGAAGCCGAAGGACGCGGGAAAGTGGTGTGAGTTCCATAAGAGCTCCACTCACAACACAAGTGAGTATTGGGCCAAGCGGTCACTGTTGGCCAAGCTGAAGGCTTCAGAATCAGATTCATGTTCCAACTTTGAGTCAGAAACGACAAGGGGAATGAAAAAGGGAAGCAAATTATTGATACGGAGCCCAACGCCATCATTGCCACCACGAAGATCCATAAGGAAGAACCCGAAGATCCATACGAGGAGCGTCTCTTCCACTCCTAGATGTGGGTAAAGGGTTCCCCACTACAGTTCATTGTTGACAGTGGGAGCCAAAAGGACCTCATTGCAGAAGAGGTCATGAAAAGGCTGGGCTTACAGACCATTACACACCCACAACCATACACCATCGAGTGGCTTCACCAAGGATGGGATCTTCATGTGAGCCAACAGTGTTGCCTTCCATACAACATCAAGCCCTTCATGGATGAGGTATTATGTGACGTTGTTCCCCTTGATGTTTGTGATGTATTATTAGGCCAACCATACTTGTGGAAGCGATATGTTGTGTATGAGTCAAGGTCTCGCGCTAATATTGTTACCTTGGGAAATAAGTTGTGCATGAAACTGGAGGTAGCACTGCCTACCACCATCTCTCTGGTTATTGCAAAACAATGCAGTAAACTCATTTCCAAAACTAGATTTTTTTCTTGATGATACACCCTCAGGGAAAGAAGAAGATAGTGGCCACGACCTCCAGACAGAGCCCCTCCGCACGACAACAACAAATAGACAAGGTCAAGAGTACGAGGACATCTTCACCTCCCCTGCAGGGGCGCCTCTGCACTATCAAGTCAAGCACTCCATCAATCCGACCCCAGGTGTGATGTTACCCAATGGACCAATCTATCGGCACTCTATTATGGAGAATGATGAAATCAAGAGGCAGATTCAGGAGCTATTGTAGAAAGGTCACATCCAGCCAAGTTCATCACCCTGTGGGAGCCTGACCATGTTGGTACAGAAGAAGGATGGGACTTGGAGACTCTGTATTGACTATCGAGCACTGAGGAAGATCATTGTCCGGAATAGGTACCCAATCCCATGGATTGATGACATTCTAGACCAACTCAAGGGGGAAAAGTATTTCAGCAAGATCGACTTGAAGTTCAAATATCACCAAGTACCAACCGAAACCTCCGATGTGTGGAAGACTGCCTTTAAAGCCAAGGAGGGCCTTTTAAAATGGTTTCTTATGCCTTTCAGGATGACGAATTCTCCTACAACGTTCATGAGGTTGATGGATGACATCTTACAGCCATTCACCAACTCATTTGTAGTGGTATACTTGGATGACATCCTGATCTTCAGCCAGAGTTGGGAAGAGCACCTCCACCACATCTGACAGGTTCTCCAAACACTACAACAACACAAGTTGTGTGGCAATTTGGAGAAATGCACTTTTCGCATGACCTAGGTTCAGTATCTGAGATACATTATTGATGAACATGGGTGCATGTGGATCCAGCCAAGATCCAAGTCATTCAGAATTGGCAAGCCCCAACCACTCTGACAGAGCTCCGCAGCTTTCTAAGTCTTGCAAATTTCTAACGTAGGTTTGTGTTGGGGTTCTCTCATGTCACTTGGCCTTTGAGTCAAGTCACCAAGGGAGGAGTTAAAGAAAAATTCTTTTGGTCTAAATCTCAAAAGAAGGCATTCGCAGAGTTGAAACATCGCCTCTACTCTGCACCAGTGCTCACAATACCAGACTTGCAACAACCATTTGAAATCGAGACAAATGCATCTGACTATGCTATTGGGGCAATCCTTACTCACAGGGGCATCCAGTGGCATATCACAATGAGACACTTTCAGACACATTCCAGAAGTATCCCACTTATGACAAGGAGATGTATTCCATTGTGCAGGCCTATCGACAATGGAAGATTTACATTTTGGGGAAGGAAACGGTCATCCACATAGACCACCGACCCCTGCAGTTCATACAGACACAAGGGAAGTTGCAGAATGATCACCATCAGAAGTTGTCCACATACCTGCAACTGTTCCATTTAAATATCAAGTACAATTATCTTCCTCTTGTCAATTATTATTTTGAGCGATCTATTAATTTTAGTTGTTTAAAGAGTAGAGTAGATTCTTGTCTTGTGTTTTAGTACATTAAATGTGCTGTGAATCTACAAGAAAATCTACATGGTGTCAGAGCTGAACATAATATACTAAAGGAGGTTGTTAAGTTCCTATACCAATATAAGTCATAATTTTTGAATGACTAAGATTAAACCTGTAATATGTACATACCTTTGCTTTCTTCAAATGTTTTCCATTTTCAAAAAATTAAAAAATGTAAAGCGGGTATGTCCTAAAAGAATAATCAAAGGAGAAAATGAATAAGAAAAGGTCCAAAAAAGTGAAAAATATGACCACAAAAAAGGAAAAAGACCATGAAAGTGAGCAAGCCAAAATGCCACTACTATTTACTTTTATGAATAATAATGATTGTGTGTAGCTTGTTCTTCATGCCACAATCCATGGTAATCAAACTATTTAATCTTGATTATGCCATGCTTTAAATTTCATGTTGATAGTTAGAGAATAAAATCTGACCAAACTATTTAATCTTGGCAGACCATTAGATAGGTAGAGTAAATAAAATGAGCTCAACTATTTAATCTAAGCCCTTGGATGTAATAAGGTTAGATTTATTTAGTTTACTATTGTAAAGAGAAAGAAAAATGTTTGAAAAAGGGTTTGCTAGCTCAAATGCACCCTAATAAAGAGAAGTGAAAATGTGGGATGAGTAGATGGGTAAGTAGAAGAAAGGTTGCAGAAGTATGATGATTGATTAGACAAAAGCATATTTTTCATTCACATCATAAAAGTTCCATATATCAATGAACAATCAAGCATGCAAATGATCTACAAAGTCAGTTAATTAACTTCCCCCATTCATTTTACTCCTTTTCTTTACTAATTTCCCATTATTAAGTTCTAAGTACTTGAAAACCCTAAGTCAAAGAGGCTCGGAGCATTTCTCTGACTTTTGGAGAGACTGGACCCTCGGCTCAAAGATTTAGGGATAAAAAGTACCATATTCTCCCTACAAAAATTCATCCCCCCTTCAGTTCATTCATTTTCCCTAATAATACTCCTTTCCTAAGGTTAAAATACTTTTACCTAGGAAAAGTATTTACCCTCCAACATAAATCATTGTCATATCAAAAACCCCCAAAAAACAAATTACCCTAAGTATTGATGTTAATAGGAGAGAAGCATTTAAATCATGAAAAAGCATTTTCTTAGTGTATTGTGTCCCTTTTCCACCCATTCATGTTAATTACTAATTTTATTTATTAATTCCCAATAAAAGCCCATTTTTTCGTATATATATAACTCCTATATATAAAATAATCCCACTCCTTAGTTTAAATATAAACTATATCACTACCCCTTATCCCTCAAAAATATTAAAATCCTGCCCTTAATCGTTAACCCTGATTAAACCCTTCTTTAATCACCCCGACAGCATAATCCTACGTTAATCTGTCATTAACCTGATATCGCTGCACTTAATCACCCACCAGGCCCCCCCCATTAGCCTTCATGCAGTTTCCCCACCCGATCACCATGTGATCGTCTTCCTTCAAATCCGACGACCCTTATCCATACTGGGTGTTATAGACATATTTGGGCACTGCAACCCCAATCACATATGTCGATAAACCAAGGGCTCTTAAACCCCTAAAAGTGTTGTTTCATACCCTAAAGGATAAAGGTCATCTGATTACATCATTTCCCAGAAGTTCCACCTAAAAAACTACTCAGAACCAATCAAAACTGACCCATACAGACTGCTTCTTCGTCAAGGTGCGATGCATCTTACCTATTACACATGGGGGATGTGATGAATACTGAAAAAGCCTTCTGTAGGCTGCAATAGGCAAGAGTAAACAAATGGCAGAGACTGTTTGCTAGGTGAAAACCCAGAGAATCTTCTAGAAACTTCTCATATGACACTTGCCTCTCTGAATTCGCCCAAGGATGAGTAAGAGATCATGAAATCTCCAAGTGGAACAAAGAACTATTAGTGAAATGACACTAATAAAAAACCAAGAAGCTGACTCACCCCCCTGCAAATATCTATATATGGATCCCTCATCTTAGAGATCCAGAGGCTGGAATTTTGTAATTTGTAAGGAAGTGCTCTTGGTTTCTCTTTGAGACATTGTATTGTTGGGTGATCTTGCTTTTCATGAGGTGAAGAGGGCTTTCATGCTAGGAGGATGATGCTGGATTAGACAACTAGGTTGTAATCCTCTCTTCTACTTCTACTATTAATAAAGTTATTTGAGTTTTCCTCCATATACTCATGTATTTCTGAATCCTATATTTATGTATGCAATTGTATGGTTAATGTTATTTATGTATGCAATTGTATGGTTAATGTACTTCTGATTCTACATTATTTATGGTATCATATATCTCTATGCTTTGATGGTTTCTTGTTACTTTGCCTCTCCAGGTGTTCTTTGAAGTGGGACAAGTGAGAAAGGAGCGACAAGCTCTATCGAAGGAGACAGGAAACAAGCAAGGAACCAAGTAAAAGATTAAGGTTGGTGCTCTCTGCTTCTCTCTTATCTATCTTCCATAAAGGAAAACACAAGTTACTTTGAATTGTTTGTTTCTAAGATAGCTACCCGTCTTAGTGGGACTAGGAGATCTGAATAGACACTAGTTTTCCCAGAAACAAAATGGCGACTCCGTTGGGGAGTGAATAGTTTGTTTGCTTGTTACTGTTGTTTGCTTTATAAACTACAAACGGAGCCTGAAGTTAAGCCATCTAGCCTTTGAACTGCTTTTTCTATGCAACTGCAAAGTAGATCAACGCTGATTCAGTCAATCTCTGGGCTGGTTTGTGAACTGAACATCTGACTTGCAAACACCCTAAGTGCCCTGGTGGTAGCTCAATAACCTCATAAGATCATACCCCTATGCTTTGTGTTTAATGTCCATCATAAGCTTGACCTAAATCAATGAACTTAGTTGCAAATTGTGAGTGAAAACAAAGTCGAGTCTCATCCCTGGTCCATTGCATTGTCTCTCATTGGTAGTCTGGATGCATCACACCTCCTTGTGCTATAGGTGAGATGCATCCCTGTAACCCTTAAGGATAGGTGCAATGATTGAATGAGACTGTTTCCGTCTCTGGAATTTGGTTTTTTCTTCATTGTTTTCAGCTCTATTCAGTAGTTTTGTTTCCTATGATCAGTATATCACTATTGAAGCCTTCATCCTTTACATTATTCAACCTCCATTGATAAGGAATTGTGAATTTTTTTCATGTATTTTTCATCATTTACAGTCCTTCTTTGCAAAAAGTAGCTTAATCCCAACTATCGTTTTGAGTCAAGAAAAAGAGTGTCGTAAAGTCTTCCTCTTTTAGATAGTCGATTGTAATTTTTCCATTGTATTTGATTTTAATTGTCAATATTTGAAGTGTCAAAAATAGTTTTCCATTGTAAGTCGAAAGTGACGTCTTAGTCTTCCTTTCGTTTTGAAAAGAAATTGTTAAAGTGTCGCTTTGAACAGAGTAGTTTAGATCTATACTTAGTTTTTCTTTTTGGCATTCACACATTAAGGAAGCAGAGAAAACAAATACATGCATGTGCATTTGCATTTAGACTGCATGCGGAAAATGATTTAGGAAAAGTGAATTTAGTGTGTGCTCTTTTCTCTCTATTGAAAGAATCTTATTTTTCTTTCCTTAGTAGCTAGGATTTTCATTGCTAAAAGTAAAACAAATGATTGTTTATCATTTTAGATTGCATATTTACGAATTTTACATCTACATCACGCAGTGAACCTTGAAAGGCAAACTTCTTAAGAAAGATCAACTTTAAAATAAACCTCAATGAACATAAAAACACTTTGGAACCTAACGCACAACATCTAGACGTCTAGGCTAGAGACATATTCCAGTGTCGTATAACCTGGTAAATATCATTTTCATCGAAGGTTGGGTGATTCCTCCTCTTTGATACGACAAGTGCCAGTACGAACTTGTGCTCCCCATACCGTCGAATATATATTGGAAGACCACAATAGGCTGGTATCCTTTATCCTTAGGAAGCCATGTCTACCGCCCTATCGATCGTAATGCACTGAACACATCACTTGGGAAGATTGACTACTGTACATAAAGTCCTTGGTAATTTCTCTTTAATTTATCACCAAGGTGTATATTGTAGTTTTGCAATTGGTTTGGTAATCCCTCTGTCTAGACTTCCAAAGTAGTCACTTTCGTTCCTTTTTTACTCCCTAAAAGAAAAGGTCCATCTAAGCACTTGTCACTTCAGGCTCATTAAAAATCAAAGGTGACTAGAGTCATCTTTAGCTTTTTCTCAACGCTTAAAAATTGAAAAAGCAAGTTGTGTCAAAGCGTAACAATGTAAACTTTGAAATGGGAATTATAAACTCAAAACGGGAACTCTGGCCAAAAACCCCCGAAAAAACATCAAAAATAGTGCTAAAAATGAAAATTGTGTATACTGAAATGATGATTTTATTTTTTAAGGGTCAATTTTGAACATGTTTTAAAAATGGCAGTGACTACAAAATTTACTACGAAATTTTCGTGCAAAATATAGCTTCAAAACGAAAAAGTGATGATACTGGAACGATGATTTTTTTTTAGGGTCAATTTTAAAACTTTTTAAAAAATGCTAGTAAAACCAAATTTTTATGTGCCAAACAAAGTTTTTTATAAGGAAAAAAACACATTAATGTTTTTGGTAGAATATCATATTTCTTTCCTAAGTATAAATTCAACATGTTTTCAACAATAACATGCTAGATAAAAAAGAAATTGAATTTTTTTCAATTATAAAATTAAAAAACCATGACATTATGAACAAATTACATCACTAGATGAATTCAAAAGTTATAATTTGTATATTGAATAAAACATACATTATATCTCTAATTTAATATTGCATTGTAGATATTTTAAACAATAAAAATTATCATAATTAAGACATAATCCAACAACATAAAAATGCCTCATAACTTCTCATTTAACACCATATGGAAATCATTAATTTTATCTCAAGATACGATGCATACATCAGTTATATAAACTGTTTTATGAATATCCTACACAGACATGGATTTCTAAACAAATAAATGCACGAGAATTCATTTGTGGACGTAAAGATTAATGCAAAATGAATGTACTAGAATTCAATTAGACCTATGCCAAAAGAAGGTTTTGGTAACAAGACCTATGTACAAATCTAAATAAATATATAGCTTTTTAGGTGTAAGTCTACTGACCCCGTAGCATTATAATGTTACTGCAATTGCCATATTATCGTTACTAGGTTTATAAAATATTTAATTATTAAACATTAGTTTATTATTCTGTCAATCGTTTGCACAAAGAAGAAACCCTCGTGACATAATCAACGAAGGTGATGGAGATAATGGAAATGATGAATATTCGTGCATCACTACAAATTTTCATCTAACGGGATAATTTTTTCAAAGTTATTTCTCAAGCCTCTCTAATGTTACCATTTATAAAGTAAGTTATTAGAACAAATGAATCCAAAATACAGTAGAGGTCAGACAAAGATTCCCTTTGGAAGAAAATGGGATGAAATAAATTCATCTTTGTAGCTTAAAAAAGAAGTATAGACAAGCAAGAAGAAAAATGATTCCTTTTTAAAGAAATGAAATGCCACAAGATGGAATCGAAAACATAAAATCCCTAAGAATTACAAAGAGCAACGTGATACATTTATTAACAAAATCAGAACAAGGAACAAAACTTCCGCATGACGTCTAGTTAACATATAAGTAAACTAAAACCTAGCTCTTAATAGAGACAGTACAACATTAAATTATTAGAAACCCAGTGCTATTTAGAAACAAATGCATTGAAGATGGTACACCATTATTTGAGAATTCAAGAATCATTAATCTCAATGGACGATCAAGAACTAGTAGAGATGGAAATATAACCTTAATAAAGTTCATCCTAATCAACCTAAATTAAAATTATATACACAAAAATATATTCATAGCAGAGATTCCATGGTGGAAACTAACATTTCTATTGACTAGATTATTAGAGAAACCAAAGGGTGAAAGGAGGAGTATAAATTATGAGCGATTGAAAAATTCCTCGCCACATTAGAGCACCAAGATACTTGGAAGAATGAAAACGAAGTTTTGAAACTTGTGAGGATTAAAACTAAAAAGTTTCCACACAACAATCTTATCTTGTTGAGGCCTATCAACACTGAGCAGGCCATCAAAGATAAGGGAAATTAGATAGTGAATTCACATGCAAGATCGAGAAACAAATTCTAACTATTAAGAAACAAATTTACACATCAAACATGTAACTCATTTTGCAATTTTTTTTTGATAATGTAGAAGAAATATAATCAATGAAATATTAATTAATAATCGCTAAATATTCAGTAACGACCAATAATTCCTTTACATGCTAAGGGAATGAGATATTCCTTAGAACCTAGATGATGATTGATAGTAGGAACTGATATCACCTAAACGTAGATGGACAAACTTATCATATCACATCAAGCACATTTGCCTGATTATCCTTATTTTAATTTTGAGCATGACAAATTCATAGGAGGCTAGGATTTCACTAAAAAGAGGAACTGGAGTCAAATTACAGTGAATCTCCTCTAATGACCCTCACTAAACTGATTACCCTCTCCATAAAATATGTTCGCAAAATGTTCACAACGAATCCCAGAAGCAAGTTCATTTGTTATAAAGCAACTCAGTTACACCTCAAGAACCTTTTTACTCCCTCATAAATGTGTTCCTGAGAAATGAAGGTAGCATAACTTGATTTTCTATCAATAAATCCCAAACCTAGATGCCAGAGGATTTTCTCTTAAGAATGAAATAATTGGAAAAAACAAGCAAGTTCCTAGAAGATAACTCTAGTGTCAATCATAATCCTAATAATGCATCATCAGTGAAATCATACCCCACATGTAGGGAGAATATGATGAGCTACCTACGACCACTCGATTTACTTTGATTAGAATATCTAAGGCCATAATAATAATCTATTTTAATTTCTTTCCAAACCTTTAAAGGAAGGTCACTGTCACTGTCATCTTATGAACCACTATAATAACTTTGATGGCGTTTTAAATATAGTTACATGGTATTTTGTGTTTGTTTTATTTTGTTGCAGGTGACTCATGAGGAGCATAATCAACAAATATAAAGTAAAAAAACCCCCGTGGTATTATCAACAATAACGAAACCCTTGTGGCATAATCAACAATAATAAAGTAAAAAAGAAGTAAAAGGAGGCATCATTTTGTGCATGACCATTTATTATCACTCTCCAATGTTGAACATCAAGATATAAGTACTAAACCTCCAAGCCAAGTCTGCAATAGTGATCAAATTAAACAACTATTACAAAACATGTGAAAGTAACATAGATATTACTAGACGTTAGCAGCACATAGGTGTTAGGATGAATATATACCTTCCAATATTATGTCACTCCCCAAAACAAGTAACATTCTAACCATTAAGAATGTATTGTACAAATTTCAAACACAGCTTACATTTTCTTTGAGGCATATTTGTACAAAGTTTATCTAAATGAACATAAAGTCAAGTTTTTTTAACATTTTTTCATATGTAACCATGATGAGGGGCTTATTAAACAATTTTAAATAAGTGATTGTGAGCAACATGCAAACACCTTATATTAAACAAGAGGATCAGATTTCAATAGCTCTAATACAATTAGATAAAATAACGATTTAACATCCTTGGGACATTAGGGAAGCTTCGAATCTACATGACAAACTTTATTAAAGATGATAAGTATATAATGTATTTTCCAATCCATTACAAGGAACATATTCATAGTGTGCACTTTGAAGTTCATTCCAAGTTTTTCCTCCTAATCAGCAACAAAAGGTATCATCACTTGATAGAGGATTCAAAGCATCACCATTATGCTAAAGCAGATCCCACCATTCAATGTCACATGGTACATTCTAACCGAAAATATATCATTGTTTTATGGTTGATTCTCTGGGTTGAAATTTGAAAGCAAACCTGCATGAGAAGTTGTTGATAAATTCAGGTAATGTGTAATCCTAGGGTTGAATCCACTATGACTATGCTAACAATCATTACACTGAATTAGGTTTGATATATGATATTTTCAGTTACATAATAGAATTGAAATGTGCTTTCAAAACCACCACTTCAACCAATGAGCTAGAAATGGTTTTTGGTGTTCTTTCCAAGATATTTGTGTGATGTGCAATCCACGCTGAAGCCTTAAAATGTTCGCAGAGCAAGCTCTACTCATAGATAGAACTGCATGTTGCAGTCTACTATATAAACAATTGTAAGTTCATTCAAGATCGTCTCCTTGATATCGCATTGATGGTATATGAAGCAAAAGGTTTCAGAATTTGTTGAGGGTTCCAAACTATTCGCATGATCAGTACATGATGAAATTAATGTGTGTCTCCTCAACGCACTTTCTATTTTATTCCATGCTTCTCTAAGAAGCTAGCTCTCTTCTAGGACATTCTCCACTAGAATTTCTATAAGAAGGCATCGAATTTTGAAAATTGTAAAATGAAATATCCATAACCCAACCTTCTAAATAAATTTGATGCTTACAATCATTGTTTTGATCATTTAAGTTTATGGACATATTTTAAAAATTCAATTGACAGAAGGGATTACTATATAACTTCCCAGTGTAGAAAAATGTATCAATACCTTATCAACGTCAGTAGAAGAGACATGAAGTTGAAATGTGGGATCCTTCCAATCAAATCCGATGCAAATTATCTGTGAGGGACTTTTATTTTCCATTAGAATTCATGTTATAAGATGATTCCAGTACACAATTCTATAGTAATGGAAATCACTCAGAATTTAGTCTTTATCATTTCTACACCAACTTATTATGAAGTTTTGATTCAAGCTCTCCTGCATGTGTTTGTATTTGTTTAGGTTTCTGCCATGTTGGAACCTTTGTCAACTAAATATCGGAGGAGAAACTTCCTTAATATTTGGAAATCTAAAAAGTATAGAATCAATGTACGTGAATCCAAAGGAATACTGTATATTTGTTTTTAAGCATTGTTTGGGGTGATTCGTAGCATATGGGGTGATTCTAAGAATCGTCGGGTGGTGGGTTGATTCTCAGAATCGCCCAGCCACCCGGAGGTGGGTGGTGGGGAAATTCTAAGAATCGCCCCACCACTCTGTGATTCTCAGAATTGCCCCATCTGCTACCAATCACCCCAAACAATGCTATCACTTCCCCTGTTCGAGGATCCAAAGTCTTGAATGTTTTTCCCGCAACAATACAAATAAATCAGTCGTAAAGATCTAAACACACATCTTGATTTGACTTTAAAATATTGTGCAATGGATCAAGGAATTAAATACCTGAAACTGAATCTACAAACTCTCCATTGATGAAGAGCTTCGTATGCTTTACTATAACTTGGGGGCAAACGGTGCCATTCGATTGGGAAGAAAGGGACGCCATCTCAGAATTTCTTTTGGGGCAGAGGCCTCAAATGATAATCAAATGTTGCAGTGCGTGATACTGTGGCCCTCCTTTTTTTTCAAAATCCGGTACAGACTCCGGAGAATAGCCAAACCATAAACTCAGCATAGCGGACCTAAGAATTGTATCACGAGGTCGGTCAAATATATATAGACTTAATATGAATAAACTGAAGCCACATTGATGTCGGCATTACAACAACCAGAGACCCCAGCCTTCAAGAACAGGGCCAAAATCCCAAAGATAAATACAGGACCAAGTCTTCCTCACCCTAGACTATCTAGCTAATATCGTAAACCACTACAACAATGAGGAAAGTTAAAACCCTCCATCATGTGACAAGAAGACCGACTAGTAGCTCTAACAAAGAAAATCGCATGCAGAACAGAGTCTGAGAAAGAGAATTTATCCTCGGAATTACGAAGGAAGCTAAACTAGGAATAATGCCACCTCCTTGCCATGAGTGTATCATGGCATCCTCACTAGCCAAGCTGGCAGATAGTATGAATGCACCTCTACCCTGGTCTAGAACCCCTCAACCACTATTGCAAGAAGCCGAATACATCACGCGTTCGAATCTTGGAACAGTCTACCCACAGGCAGAGCAGAGGTGCTGGGCGGAGTGCCAAAGCAGAGCATACCATAATATATAACCATAATCATGGAACCTCAGTCCTCGTTAACCACAGATATTTTACAGGGTTGTCCGCTCAAAATCAATAATGCACTGAAATTTTCAAAACACGATGGCTGACTCATGAAAAGAATTGCATGTTGCATGAGCATGCAAAATTTTAATTACCAATTCACTTATGAATATAGATTTTGATCTGTATGCATAGTTCGATATACAGGTATTAGTCTCTGAGGAAGAGGAAATATTGTTCTAGGATTTATCCTCTTAATATCGTATTGGATGCCCATTAAGCATTGTTTGGGGCGATTCGTAGCAGATGGGGTGATTTTGAGAATCATAGGGTGGTGGGGCGATTCTCAGAATCACCCCGCCACCCGAAGATTCTTAGAATTGGCAACTCTCTTTACACAGCGGCGCGCAGCCTCTCGTTCTCACCTCTCACATGGTGGTACTTCACCTCCTCTGCACTAGTATTGACCTTGATCCCCACCTCATCTCCAGGGCCACAAGACACTCTCTTTCTCAATCCTTCTAGAGACTTCTTCTCTACATGATGGGTGTGCACACTGTTGTTGTGAAGGCACACTGTTGGTCCCAATGAATGCAGCAACAACAGTACAATTAATCTGTCATTTTGAAATGATTCTTTCTTAACTGTTGCAAACTCTGGCTCACGACGTACCCATAGCTACATTTGTCTGTTTCATGTATATTTTAGGCACAAACAGAACAGAGATTCAAAATCAAAATAAAATGCACAGTAATGGAAGATTTTGAATAATTTAAAATGGGTGCGGCGATAATGAAATTTGAAGCTCCACCTAAAGGGCAAATGCAACACTAACGGCAAAGTGGAAACGGTGAAATAACGTTGTCATCAATAGAGAACATAGTAACCGGAATTGTTTATCGATGGCATTGTAGCCTGTGGAAATCATTTGTGTTTCGTCGTCATTTGAAAACAATTCTTGGGAAAATTAGTCGCTTGGGTAGACCACTCCTTATGCAACTAAAAACAAACACGTTGTTGTGAATATAACTACACTTGTGCATAATGGATTGTTGGAATTCACCATTAAATTATCTATGATTAGAATCCACTAGAGAGGTTTTTGGTTAAAATACTTGATAGAAATATTTAAATTTAAGTTTTTTTTATTAATTATAAATCTGGTTGTCTTCTTATAATAAAACATAATAAAATACTTGGTTGAAAAATTAGGAAAGTGGTTTTCTTCTTTCCCCAATTTTATCTTTTCTTATTAACAATTCTAAGATCCAGAACTTTTGTTCCTCCCATACTTACCCAAAGTACAAGGTGAAAAAGCGAAGAGTTGTCACCCGTGCATGGTAACAATTGTTTGCAATTTACCTGTAGTTCTTGTTTGCTAAGAGTTGTCTCACATACTTTTCAACTTGCATATCTCTGGCATGACAACATCCTCATCATTTTTTTATTCATTGGAATAATGAGCGAAGAAATGCTGGGAGATATATGAAGTGAAGAAACATATCTATTTCAACAATTCGGTATTATATATTTCAAGAAAATTTCTAAACATTTCAGCCTTCCATGATAAAATGTCCATTTTTACATTCTCTTGTATGTTTGTTTTGATTAGGTCTATTGAATCAAATTGGTTTTCAATAGGTTTGTTTCGAGTATGTGAGGTTTCTAATGTCTTATTAATTCAAGTGGAAGAGATCTTTCTTACATATCATTAGATTATGAAGTGACATTGGACATAATTGAGCTTTGGGCCATACCCTTTTAGAAACAACAACCCAAACTAAATGATTAGTTATTAGACCTTTTTATTTAGTCGATCTAAACTAGAAGATTATAAAAAAAATTCCTTTCATTTCTCCTCATAAAACAAGATAGATTGATTCATCCCTCCTTTTTAGTGTACAAAGAGGAGTGCTTGATTTTTACTCAAAAAGATGGGGTGTTGATGTATCTATATATGGGTGCTCAGGATTTTATATTAAAAATTTTCTCCAGTGCTTGATTTGTAGTCAAAGAGATGCGGTGATAATATATCTAGATATGGGTGTTGAGCTTTTTATATTGAAATTTTCTCTTTGTTTCAATTAGAATTAGAAGGGTTTGTTCTTTTTGTTTTCCTTATAATAAACTATTGTTCTCAATTGAAATTGGGTCATTTGTATTAATGTTTCTTTTCAATGTAAGTTTGAGGTGTAAGTTACTTATTTTATTTTTAGACTATGATATTTAACACATAGTGACCTATGCTTAATGAACTAAAATTACGAAGGTTTAATAACTTGATTAGTTTTTTTATGGTTTTGATGTAGCTTGTTTGTAGAGACACTAAAGATTTGTCCCCTAGGCAATAACATTCTCTTGCATCTTTGAAATCTTATTTATTGGTTCTATGTGCTTGCATTACCATCTTTTCTTAAATGGTATTTGAAATAGTTATTCAAGAAAATTTCTAAACATTTCAGCCTTTCATGATAAAATGTTCATTTTTACATTCTCTTGTATGTTTGTTTTGATTAGGTCTATTGAATCAAATTGGTTCTCAATAGGTTTTTTTTGAGTATGTGAGGTTTCTAGTGTCTTATTAATTCAAGTGGAAGAGATATTTCTTACATATCATTAGATTATGAAGTGACATTAGACATAATTAAGCTTTGGGCCATACCCTTTTAGAAACAACAACCTAAACTAAATGATTAGTTATAAAGAATTAGAAATTTCACAAATATAGTAAACCAATACTAAGTGTGATTTATGGCCTTAAATGAGTTTTGGAGGGTAAACTTTGAAATGCCACAGAATTGAAATTAGAGGTCAGTAGAGCGTGTGAGGTCCAATTATTGGATAGAGTTCTTGAGAAAATGCTCCTATAAAATTAGAGTTAAACATGAGGCATCTCAAGTCAAGTGCCTAATGGTTAAGAGCATGTGTTTCCTCCTAACAGGTCATAGGTTCAAAAACCAGAAACGGTTAGAGTAGGTATGCCTTCACAGACAATAATCAAATTGTTGCATGGAGGTGGGTCTCTTGCCCCACAAACAAGGGGGTTTCATACACCAATTTGGTGTCTGGCTTGGCTATGACCTTAAAATTGGATAGTAATAATAATAATTAGGGTATAGATTGTTAGAAATTCATAATCTAGAAGGGTGAAAGAACGGAGCTGGGTTACACTTTTTGGCAATAGATGGCACGTTTGGGTGGAAAAAATGATTGCTCAATTGAGCCCTTTTTAAGTGCTCGATCGAGCCGTTTGAGCACTTAAAAAATGTAACCCAATGTTATTTAGGAGCTCGATTTAGCCATGTCTTTGCGGTAGTCAAATGAAGGAGATTTGGTTTTGGATTTATTTTCTAGCTCAGGTAAGTTTTATTATATGGAATTGAATTTCAATATGTTCTTTATTAATTTATATGTCAGTGTACTAATTTACTTCATTATTTGTTTTGTGCTTAATAATTAGGTACAACACTAGCATGTTGCCTTCAAAAAGAAAGAAATTGCATTGTAATTGAAAAAGATCCAATACAGTGCAATTTCATTAAGCAAAGAATTAATGCTCTTCAATTTCTTCCAGATGCAATGCAAGAAATTGGGTTGAAGAAAGGGAAATTTAGTGAATCACGTGTAGCAAAAAAGGCAAAGGAACCCCAACCACCATTACATGGAATGTTTGGAGAGAAATACATTGGGAGATTCGCAAACATCAAAGATCCATTAGAAGAGGAAAATGAGCAAAAGGAAGCAGAAAATATTGAGGAAGAAGACAATGATGAAACTCTAGAGAACGAAGAGTTTGGATTACATAACATTGTTGATTAAATTTAAGTTATGCTTGGAAATCAAGCTTTGCAATGTTTTGACTTTGACATTTTATGAGAAGAATAAACACTCAATTAAGGTTGTTATGCGTTCAATATTTGTAATATGTGATTTTCACATTAAGTTTTATGTTAATCATTATTTTTTGAAAAAAAGTGATTATTATTATTTTTTTGACATGAAATTCATAAAAAAAAAACTATTATTTAACCATTTTTAGTTAAAATTTTCGTATAAAAATTATGATTTTGACATGTGAATTCTAGCAAAAAGTTATCAAAACGTGTAGTTTTTTAGTTATATTTATGTTAAAAATGGTTATTTTTATGTTCATTGTTAAAAAATATTGTTTTTTAGAAACAATTATTTCATGTGGATTGAAAAATTAATTATGTATAAATATGTAGAATATCAAAAATTCAAAATATCGACCTTCTAATTTAAAAATGCAAAACAATAAAAACCTCACTACAAAAATTAAAATTAAAATAAAAAACAAGAAAATATGAAGAAAACGACCACTTCAAAAATTATTAAATTTACAAAATAACTATTTACATTTCATACATTAGAAAATTTAAAGTCAAAAAATAGGTCTTTTAAAAAAAGGGTCTGATGCAGAATACCCATTTTTTTAAATCAGCATGAAAATCACTACCATTCTAAAATGTAATGTACATAAAAAAAATTAAAGTGCCAAAAACTATGCTCTAAAAAAAACATGTGTGTTCTACGTCACCCCTTTTCAAAATCAGGTCACTTTTTTACTATCTCTACGAAACGAGAAACGAGTAATAGTATCAGTTCCCGTTTCAAAGTTTACATTGTTGCATCATAAAATTTATTTAATTCAGAATAACATTTTCCCCTTTTCAATTTTGTGTTGATCGAGTAATCTACAATCGTGGAAGAAATTCAATCAAAACCCCATCGTTCGCAAAGGCTAACGAGTCAACCATCTTTGACTCCGGAAACGAAGCCATTTCGAGCCAAACGGTCTCATTTAACTGCGTCGAAATCTCCTGGTTTATTTGAAACTTGTGTTTCAACATCATCAGAGACTCCAGTTACTCCAATTATTTCAGATACCCTTGCCTCTACAGAAGAAGTTCCACAATTACAAGGGGACATTAGAACTGATCCTAGTGTAATGGTAAACACTTCTATCCCTGAAATAGCTCCCACTAGGGCTAATTCAGAAGGTACCACCCCTCCAGTATCTGTCGCTGTAGAAACTATACCTTCTTTGGCACCAAAAATATTTTACGGACCTGATGGTCTACCTCTTCCACCTAGACTAATTGCTATAGAAGAGATTGTAGAGGATCTTCCATCCAATACCCCATTGCATTTTGAAACGGGGATCCACCTATATCATTCTACTATAGAAGTTAGTTCTTTTAATCACCCTTCATCGCAAGCTCCTATCGAATCGCTGGAAATCTTTCGGATAGACTAAATATGTCTGAATAGCCATCAACATCTAGGAATACATCATCTGATACAGCTGCGGTAGAGCCTCCTGCTACTACTCCAACAACGTTTGCTGGTATACCATCTGTCCCAACTAGTTCTCAACCACTAGATGGAGTCCATCCAAGGACTGTTTCGACAGCATGGTATGTTCCTATTTGCTCAACTGGAATCTTATCTGGAATTTCTTATGTTGAGTCTTAGCAAATTGATCCTTCACATCAGTATCAAATTTGGACAGTCCAATCTCCAAAGACCAATTTACCCTTTGAACACTGGATTGCTGCCATATGGGAGGCAGTATGCCTTTTCATTGTTCCCTCCAGGAGAACAACCATATGAGAATTCACAATAAAATTCAGGTCAACCTGGAATTGCATCTAGTGGTTGGGTACCAATACTGCCTCAACAACCAAGAGTTGTATACTCAATGCAACCAAATCAACCTGTGTTGAACATTCCCACTTCACCGGCTATTGTGACGGTGTCGCAAGTACAAGCGCTGCATGTTGTATGTCAACCTCAAGTCTCTCAGGTCATAATATAATAACCTCTTGTCTCCACGACTCCATCACAACCACAGATTAGTGGCTCCTTAACTGAAGCGACTTAGGCTCAAATGGGTACTATCACCCCTCATCTTGGTCAAACATCCAATATCGGACAACAACAAATGGTCCAACAACCATGGCTGGGACAATATCAACAACCACAATTCTAGGAAGCTTACCGAGGACCTGAGCAACAAAGCTTTGTAGGTAATGGGCAACCATATGTTAAAAATAGTTACCAAGAATTATATTATAATGGTTATGCTCATCAACCTTATCAAAGTTATCAACATCAAATACATTATGCTGGTATGCAAAGACCCACTGCTCAAGAAATCCCATCTTATCCTGGGTATGCTTCACCAAACCTGAATCAATAGTGGTCTTTCGTAGCAACTTTAGAATTACTAGATCTAAACCGGCTAACAAATGATCTAATTGCTTACGCCCCTTGGTGGCCAACGATTCCTCATAAACTTCCATAAGATATTCCTAAATTCAATGGAAATCCAGGTGAAGATCCATCGAACCATGTAATGACCTTTCATTTGCGGTGTTCATCCAACACCCTCTAACGCTAACTGGTTCGGGAGTGAAATGGTACATCAAACTGCCTATAGCTTCATTTAATAACTTTAGCACCCTTTCCACTACCTTTTTAACCCATTTTCAGTTACCCATAAGGTACGAAACAGGAACGGAGATCCTTACCAATTTTGAACAGACAATAGCCACTCACATATCTGATCATATTCATGAGTGGAAACGTCATCGTCAAATGGTAAAGACATATGTTCCTAATCAGCGTCTAGTTGAATGGTTTATTAAGTCATTGTTACCTTCTATTATAAAAGATGTGGCCAAGGGAGGAGTCGTCACTGAAGAGAAGGTCATTGCTCATGCACAATATCTAGACTTGAACTATACTCAGTCTGGCATGCTCTATGACAAAATTCTTGATGCTTCTAGACCAGAAATTTTAGTTCGTCCCCCTCCTAAATAAAAAAGGGAAACTCATGCCGGCAATGGCGTGATTGACACCTCAAGTACGCAAACCGCAAAGGCCCCATCTAGTAAGGCCCTTGCAGTTTCCAGTAAAAAAGAAAATGACAAGCTTCCTGCCTCGGAGGTTAATGTCGTGTCATCCGACAAAGGCAAAGAACTTAAACAACCAGGGAGCAAGAAAAAAGGAAAAAATAGAAAGAAGAAATAGGAAGATTCGACTCCTAATAAATCTTATGAAAATACTACTCGGAAACAAAAACCTCGTTATCCATTTTTAACATGTAATGACGAGCATTTCACGAGATATTATCCACATCAAGCTGAGGTTGTGAAATTTTTAAAGACTTCAACTACCTCAGTGGTGTTGATTGATTTGTTTCCAAACCCAAAAACCAACCTGGTTGCTATCGATCATGCTTCCAAATCCCAAGTTCTTATGTTATCCATCTAGAAATAGCAAAATGATGCTTTGATATCAACGAGGAATAAAGATTATGGGAATCCACAGATGTTGAACAACAAGGCTATAGATCAACCCAGTAGTTCGACAACAACTTCATCAAAAATTGTGCTGCCCATCATTCCTGAATTAACTATAAAGTTGCCAAGGGAGTAGTACATAAATCGACATTTAATCCTCGTGCCTAAGCAACACAGAATTATAATATAGTGGAGGATCTGGCCCAATCACCATCCACTATGTCGACACTTGAAGTACTGTAGAATTGCCCCTCCCAAAAACAGGCTTTGTTATCAGATATAGGTGGGATTGACCCAATGGATTCCAATCTTGTGGCCTTTAACCATAAAGGATACGAACCTCAGTTACTAACTCAACTCACTTTCCTCATATAGGTAAAAGCGCTCAACAAAACTGTTCATTGAACAATCATTGATGAGAGGGCATCTACCTATATTATGTCGATGAGTTGCTAGAAAAATTTAGGCTCACCACCCTTTTCGAGATCATCAATGACATTAAAATCATTCAATCGAAGAACATACATGCCATATAGGATATTAAGTAACTTGCAAGTTGAACTATGGGGCAAGACAGTAGAAATTGAAGTCGAGGTCATTGATGGAAACCTTGACTACAATATCTTACTGGGAAGGCCCTAGATTTATGCCATGGCCACCATTGTGTCAACATATTTTAGAAAGATTGCATTTCCCTTCCAAGGTGGAATTACAATCGTTGACCAACTAACCTTTTTCCCCAACAGTTCACAAGCTACTGGAAGCATTCCATTGATCCATGGAAGTTCTCAATCGCTTCAAAATGTCAGAGTAGGTATCCTAAAAGACCCTTCCTGTTGGGTTGTGTTATATTCTTTCCACATAGCTAATAGGGGGTTTGAGGGGTACCCGTAACCCCACTTTATGGGGTCCGGGCAGCGCCCCGGAAAATTTTGGTTTTGGACCCTATGTTAGGTTGGGCGGACCCACCTATGGTTTTGTGCATGATTTTCGCACATGTTTTTTGGACGCGATGGTTTTCGGTCCATGGTATTGGATCGATGATTTTTTGGTCCATGGTATTGGACGTGATGGTTTTTCGGTCCATGGTATTGGATGCTTCGGC
>APFE031363527.1:0-12599 GCA_000404065.3 Pinus taeda
TAATATCATATTATAAGTTCTGTATATATTAAACGTCACTGAGTTTTGAGCTTGCTGAATTTTTAACATAATACAGGATTTTAATAATAAAAATAAATAGGATTAAACTTTGTGTAATTTAAAAATATGAACATTATACATATCTATTTTAATAGGGTAAGTTTTTTGTTTTGAATTTGTAAGTATTTTTTACTTTGGTTTTAGAATGCAATTTGAAAATACTTTATAGCCTCTCTCATTTGGATATAGATTCTTAATCAAAATATTAAATTAGGGTGTTTAGTAAAGAATTTTTTTTCTTATAAATGTGAATTTTTAATGAAAACACTAAATTAGGGGTTCAGTAAGATCTCCATGTCTACAAAACCAACGGAGAATATGACTCATAACCTTTTATGTGAGGTTTTGAAGGATCATTTAGGTCTCTTTCTTAACCTCTTAGCAAGCTTGAGATAAATTATTGTTAGGTCAAGTACAAAACAAGAAACCAATCTCCTTTTCAAAAATCTGGATTACAAGGTCATTGTATAATCGACATTACAATTTACAGATGACAAGGTAGATAACATATTGAAATATCACATAGATTTCAGGTTATGGTTGAATTGGAGTTTAGCAAGTTTTGTCATCCTTATATGGATCATCCCTAGGAAAGCTATCAAATTGCACCAGCCATGTTTCATTACTATTTCTTTTAGTATCTAAATGCAAAACAGGGCTGTCAATAGTCCCACTATATCCATTTTCAATGGTACCAGAGTTAGTGTAAGACTGATTTTCCGTGAGAGAAATTTTATTAGGAATCACCCATTTAACATAACACTTGTTGCTTAGGCCTTTGTTCGGTATTTTCTTTCTGCAATTTTCTTCATCTGATTTATAATGGGGGTTATCATCAGAAGTTATGTAGAAAGATCCCCTTTTTCAAGTAAATATGACAAACCTTACCTCTGAATTCTTCTCTTCTCTGTGACACCTATCTGAAATAAGAGGGAGCAACTCTTCTGGCATGAAATCAATCCTACATTTCAAGTTAGCATCATCACTGAAAACAGGTGGGAAATCAGAATGTACTAAGTGTGATCTGAGATCATTTACTTGCAATTTGATGCTATTATTATTCTAAGTTGTTCATTATGTTGCATAGGGTCTTCATATCCAAGGTTGCCATATGGTTGCTTGAGGACTGTTTTATCAGTGCCAGAGTCCCAAAACCATGATCTGAAACTGAGCTTTTATCTTCACTCTTCTGGCCATCAAACTGATTAGTAGTGATGTCATCATGTGATTCACTACAACCATGGTTCTTTGAAGGGACATCATCATTGCCATTTAGGTGCTTATTATGTTGCATAGGGTCTTCATATCCAAGGCTGCAATATGGTTGCATGAGGACTGTTTTATCAGTGCCAGAGTCCCAAAACCATGATCGGAAACTGAGCTTTTATCTTCACTGTCCTGGCCATCAAAGTAATCAGCAATGATGTCATCATGTGCTTCACTACTACCATGGTTTTCTGGAGGGACATCATCATCGCCATTTCTTTAGTGGTTACCTCATCAACAATGCCTTTATCATTTTCTATAAAATCAAGATGACCTTTCTCGTGTAGGGATGCTAATAGTTCCTAATATGCATATGCTTGAGAAACTCTTCAATGAAAACCTCAAAAGAAGGTATGCTCCTTGGACTGCAGGAATATTGCACCCATTCCATTTGCTTTTCTCTGAACGATGAGAAAAACTATCTTGTCAAGACGTCCTTGTGTCTTTCGTCAAATGTAAACATACAATATAAATGACAAGGTATGTGGAATAGCAGGGAAACAATCACCATTAAACGTTGCAAGGTTCTTGTTACATTTTGGAGGACACTGATTTGGGTATCCTGGTATGGCCTTCATATCCAAAGTAGGATACATTCCATGCAATCCCAAGGAGCCATCTTCCACCATATACAAAGTTAGAGCTCAAGAACATACGAAATTTTTATAAGTTGCCAAGGTGAGTTGTAGATGCTTTCACAATGATTCTTATCTCACCACAATGATTCTTATCTCACCCTACAAGCATGAAGTCTTCGAAATCTGTAAAGAACAAGATCTTTGTAATTCTAATGAAGTCACCTAGATGATCACATATTTTCAAGAGCAAAACTTCGTCCAATCTCATCTTTCAAGAAATATATTTTATCCTCTGCAACAATGCCAAAAACATTATCACACAAACTCGAACTTCTTGAGAAAAAGTCCAAAAGCGCAAGTGTGATCCTAGCGTAACTAGAGTAACTAAGAGCGGGGTCACTATCACCTCACCAAGCCTCTCTCACCTTAGGATGGCTCTCCTCGGGCTCGAGGGGGGAATCCCTAGGTGAAGATTGATAGGATTTTAGGGGAAAAGAACTCAAGGTTATATGAAGAGTAAATCTAGGAAAAACGCTTTTTTTTAAGAAAAAAATTTAGGGTATGAAAGATGATGGGAGGACTAGAGACTAGTGTCTTTTCATTGGGCTAGTGTAGTTGACTAGGTCTCCCTTGAGAAGACAATGGATGTAGGATGATGACTAGGGTTGTCCACTGCTAACCCTAGAAGATTCTCCTATAGGGTGAGGAGTCAGGACTAGGGAAAAAAGCTCAAGGTTATATGAAGAGTAAATCTAGGAAAAACGTTTCTTTTAAGAAAAAAATTTAGGGTATGAAAGATGATGGGAGGACTAGAGACTAGTGTCTTTTCATTAGGCATATGGAGTTGACTAGGTCTCCCTTGAGAAGACAATGGATATAGGGTGATGACTAGGGTTGTCCACTACTAACCCTAGAAGATTCTCCTATAGGATGAGGACTAGGGTTGTCCACTTTTAACCCTAGAAGATCCTCCCATGATTTTGCAAGCTCCAAGACAAAATTCAATGGAAGGTTCTCCACTATAACTCTTCCAAAGGTTTACAAGATAGCATCCATCCAAGAACAATACAAAGACATTGTACCTACGAGATAAGCACATTTGCACTTACTGAATCCAAAAAACAAATCCAGGAAACCTTGGGAGATCATTTAGTGATGAAATTGTTGCTCGTCCATAAACCCTAGCCATGGAACATAAAATAAATTATAAACTTCGTCCACAAATAGTCTCCTATATAAAGGTGCCTTAGTTGTCCATCCACAACACAAATAAAATAAAAAATGTGCTCTAACAAATTTCACAGGGTCCCACCAACAGAAAATGAGAGGAAATGCATCTATATTTATAGGGAATGGCACAAATCCAAGACAAATGTGCTCTGGCAAATTTTAGACTTGATAAGGAATTTCTCCCCCAATCCCACTAGCAAAAAATGAGAGGAAATGCATCTCTATTTATAGGGAGATGGCCAACTTCCTATTTTAAAAGTTTTTCTTGCTTACTAGTTGATTAGGTTATTTTATAAAGATTAAATTCAATATCATATGATGAAAGTTCTGTATATGTTAAATGTGATCAAGTTTGGGTAATTTTTTAACATAAAAAATAATAGGATTAATTTGTAAAATTTAAATATATTTACTGATTATTTATATTTTTAATATATATATATGAATTTGTGAAATTTAAATATATATTAGTTGATTATTTGTTTTGATTTTAAAACTTTAAAATGCAATTTGAACATAATACATAGTCTTTTCATTCAAATATGTATTCTTAACTTATAAATTAAATTAGAGTGTTTAATAATTTTTTTTTTCTTGTAAATAATGGTTTAAAATCTTAGATGGTTATGTATAAAGTTTAAAGAGTGTTGGATGGTTTTATTTTTTACCTTTCATTTTTATTGTAAGGAAATTACAGGGTATTAGGTATTAAGATAAAGACCATTGGGATTTTAATAGGGGAGAGTAATTCTAGGTAAAGTGAGTTTTATATGATTCTTCGATTTATTTTATGAGTCACTTACTTATCTAGGTTAAAGATATTTTTATCTTAAGTTTGAAATGAAATGTACTTTTACTGCCTTCTACTGCCCATGAACAGAAAATGAGGCAAGAAGATTACATTTTTGAACCATCTCGGATGCAAAATTGGTGGCTTTGGCTACAACCTCCACCAACCAGATTTAGCTAAGGTGCGCATACCAATACATTCCACCATGTTTACTTTGTTTCCAGGTCCGGACCAATATGGAGTGGCCAGTTGTCTAGTTGTGAGCCGTAGACATAATTGTGAGTCGTAGTCATGTCACGCCTAGCGATAATCCTGATTGTGAGCCTTATGTGTGACTCACTAATGTTCATGTGTTTTTGTTGGCAAGTACGACTATTAGGGCTAAAGCATAGCATTTGTTTTTTTCCTATATGGAGTGGCCAGGTGTCTAGTTGTGAGCTGTAGTCATAATTGTGAGTCGGAGTTTTAGGCCGAAGCATTTTACAGTGGATCATGGTATCACCTTGAGACACATTGGTGAAAAGGTTTGGGAGGACAAAGAAGAAGTATTTTGCTGCTTTGTTGACTTCAAAAAGGCATTTGACACAATCCTTAGAGATAAGTTGTGGCGTAGAATGGAAGAACTTGAAATTCCTTTGCATCATAGAATTGCTGTCCATAGACTTTATGAAGAAGTGAAAGTCAAAATCAGAACCTTAGCAGGTATTTCAGAAAGATTTAGAAGTGACATTGGAGTCAAGCAAGGTTGCCCTCTGTCTCCTACTCTTTTTGGCTTATATATTGATAAACTGGAAGAGTGGATAAATCTACAAGGTGGAGATGGTGTTTGGTTGGGGGAGTTTGTGATAAAACTTCTTTTATATGCAGATGATCTTGTATTTATTTCTAAATCGGCCCATGGATTGCAAATGCACCTATATGCCCTTGAGCATTTTTGTAGAGAAGTGGGGATGCAAGTCAATACTAGCAAGACCAAAATAATGATTTTCTCTAATAAAAGGAAGTAGAGCCAACATATGTTCTTCTTTGAAGGCAAAATTCTTGAAGAATTAAATGAGTACAAATACTTTGGGATTGATTTCAACAACAAACTTAATTGGGAGGACTGTAGAAGGAAGAGAATTTTAGGAGTGTGGAAAGCATTATATGCTCTTCAAAACAGATGTAGAGAGATAGGGTTATGGGATTGGAAAATGACTAAAATGCTTTTTGGACTCCTAGTTTGTCTAGTGATGCTAT
Source organism: Pinus taeda (assembly GCA_000404065.3). Lineage (NCBI taxonomy): Eukaryota > Viridiplantae > Streptophyta > Pinopsida > Pinales > Pinaceae > Pinus > Pinus taeda. The sequence goes on from APFE031363527.1 coordinate 5,164, forward strand.
ATGGGTGTGAATTGTGCGCTAGTAGCACCTCCGTCTCAAAATGGAAACAGATTGAAAAAATCCAAAAATGCTTGATCATGAGCAAGTTCAAAATAAAAAAATTCGGTTTTTTGGCATTGTCTTTTTAGTGAGGGGATGGTTGGAAAGTTGGGCCAGCTCATCATCAATTTGAACAAGAAAAAGATTGAATTGCAAAAGACAAAAAGCAGGGAACTAATAGTCCCATAGACTATTTTTAGTCTCGTGGACGTTAAAATGTGTTTTTGTTGGAAAGTATGGCTATTAGGGCTAAAGCGTAGCATTTGTTTTTTTCCTTTGATTTGTTGTAGCATGTTAGGTTATTACTTACATGTACGTTGGCTTTAGCTGTTTTTTTTTCCATTTTCTCTTCATTCTTTTTTCATTGTAAGTTTTCTTGATTTAATGGTGGTTAGATTATTTTAATTTTATTTTTGTTAAGCTTGGTAGGACCATTACATTTTCTATTAAATATAAACAAGTTTAAACCACGCAGATAAACCGAGTGGCCTCAACTTGCCCCGAAGGGAAACCAAGTTTGTTGGCCATCGGTCCGCAGTATAAGCCATCCAAAAACAATACTGTCTTTGTCTTTCCAGCTAGGTTAGATATGTCTCTACTTCATGACCAAACACTACATAACTATATAAACTGATAATTGCAACATGGGAATTAAAAGCTATCCACATAAGACAAAATTATGCATGGGTGTTGTTTTAATCCTTCTTCTCCTTTGAGACAGATGCAACAGGTGCCGGTCCTAGGCAGATGCACTAGGCATACCAGAGAGTTCTAGGATGCAGGGGATATGGCAGTCATTTCTGTCCAGCCGAATATCCTGCTTATGCAGTTGAAAGAGGATTTTCTCCATATCCTTCTTGTAGTTCGACAATCCTTGTAGTGTCACTGCCATCCCCACAGAGATCTGTTCCATAGCCTTGCCTAATAGACTCTTCAGGAGCCAATACAGGTACAGAGTTTGCTTGAATTGAGTGATTCTTCCTCGGGTGTTTCTTGGATCCGGGACTAAGGTCCTCTAGTTGTCCATTTCCTCCTTTGTCTCACTGCCTTGTTTCACTTCCTCTTCCCATTCTTCCAGCAGCTTCTAGATGTCCTCATCCATCCCCTCATGGTAAGCTTCTGGTGCCTATGTTATGAGATGTTTGACTGATTTTCTGCCTTTCCGTGGCTCCGACGTGCTCAGCCCCTTATCTTGCCTGGGTGTTTGGCCTCTTCTACCACGTCCATGGCCTCATGCAGCATGCCCCATACCCTGTTGTCTTGAGCACTGATGACATCCACAGTAAGTTAGTTTGAAACACACGATTGAAACTATATACCACCTCATCCATTCCTTATTACTTGCAGCGGGGTACCTCTTGCCTTGCTTCTCTTCTCTGCTCGTTCTACCCACAGTCATGCTGGGGTGGGTCAGAGCCCGCAACCCCCAATGGAAAAGGCCCTGGCCCCAGCCCTTTGGCGCACCCTTTCCCCCTCTCCAATTCTCTCGGTCGTATGTAGGTCTACCATCCCATACCCATGCCAAGCTTACATTCCCCCCTTGCATTCTGTTATATACCAGCTATGGCTTGGATTCCTATCCCCCATTGCCTCTGCCTTAGAGCTCTTGCCTCTCGGTTCCCCCCATCTTGGTCTCCACCCACAATTTATGGGCTTACCCTCTCTCCGGCATGGGTTCCAGGTAACCCAGTGCTTACTATGCAAATCTTGGGTATGGCTGCATCCTAGGACGCCTACCAGTTGCTTTCCCCTGCCCCCATCTATGCTCCACTGCCCCTCCTGCGTTACTTGGCGACTGACAAGCTTCCCCCCCCCTTGTCGACAGAGCGCGGAGCTTCCCATCCTAACAATAGGCAATTGCCCCCCAACTATCATGGGTTTCACCCATTTGACATAAGGAAAAGACGTAAAACTAGGCCATGGCGAGAAGTTGCCTGCCCCATTGCCACCTGCAATTTCCTATCCCCCAGACAGATCCCCTTACATCCCAACTAAACCACAGCAAGACCATAATTATAGGTTCGAGGTGGAGCCGAATAACATGCCTGGAGTTCGCAGCTGTTCCACGACGACGGTCCTTGTTCTTCACGTTCTGACGATTATCACCAACTCTGAGCCACCACCCTTTTCCACAAACTATTGCACTAAGACTGCACGTCAAAATGCCCCTCCGTCCGTTATAGCCTGCCGTTCCTCTAGTCTCGCCATCTTGACCACTTCCCCAACTTGCCATCATGCCGAGGGGCACTGCACCCCCTGCCTTGAGCATGTGGGGGACAATGGTATTTAGTGCCCGGGTACCCAAAATAACTACACCCATGCGCTCCCAGCTGTTGGCCCGCATCCCGATCGGGATTATAAAAACAAAATTTCATATAGTAAGATTATTAGATATTTTATAAAAATAAAATTTAATATAGTAAGATTATTAGATTATTTTATAAAAATAAAATTTAGTATAGTAAAATTATATGCTTTAATGGAGTTTTGAGTTTGGTTATGTTTTTAAAATAGTGAATGATTTTAGTAATTAGAGAAATAGAATTAAATTTAAAAAATATACAATTTTTTAGTGTATATATATTTATATATATAGTTTTATTTATGTCTAGAATTTAATTTGAATATAGTTTAATATTTTTTTTTATCCTATGGATATGGATCTTTAACCAAAATACTAAACTAAGGTGTTTACTAAAGAATTTTGTTTCCTTGTAGATATGGATTCTTAACCAAAACAATAAACCAGGCTTTAATAAGATCTCATGTCAACAATATCAAGTGATAATATAATTCATAACCTTTTAGGTATGTTTTGGAAGGATCATTTTGGTCTCCTTTTTAACCCCTTAGCAAGCTTGAGATCAATCATGATAAGGTCAATTAAAAAAAACAAAACCAAATCTGAGTTTCAAAAGATAAACCTTCTTGAATCTTGATAAGAAAGTCACTAAATAATCACAATAAGCTTTACACATGACAAGGTAAATAGTACAATGTGAATTGAAGTCTAGTGCGGTTACCCTTGAATTCACCTTTTTCTGCTTCCTTTTTTTTATCTTCAAAAGTTTGAGATGAACAATAGCTAATTACAAAATCAAATTTTATTATGTCATATCCATTATTGTCATTTGAGCCATTTAGCTAGATGTGTTTTGGTACTATATATAGTTGTCATTATTTCACAGTGAAAAAATTAAAATATTTGCTTGAATTACATGTCAATGAGAGGTTGTCTTGGCTTTGGTCAATTACCTAAAACATGATAGATATTTATGATAATAATAACTATAACTATAAATGGATTTAATATATTAATATTGTATGCAATTTTCCACCGGGACTATAAATTCAATGTACCAATATGTGTGTGAGTTTTCATAGAGGATATAGATTCCATGTGCCAATATCATATGTGATTTTTCATGAAAATATATATTCTTTTTTAATTACAATTATTTTCATACTTATATCCATTTAATTTTATTTATTCACCATAGATCTTTTAAGGTTTCATATTTGAGTATTTTGTGAATTTTTTGGTTTCAAATATATATTAGTTAATAACTCTTTGTACTTGAGCGGTAGAAAGCAATTCAAACAATCTCATAACGTTTCTCATGGATATCAATGTTTAACCAAAATACTAGGGTCTAGTAAGGCATCCCTTTTCCTTAACCATGATACCAACCTAAGGTGTCTCATTGGCTACTAGTGTTGATAACATTGATGAGAAATGAAAGTCATAACTTTTTGCTCGTGGTTGTGAAGGATAATTCTAGTGTCTTCATTTTTTTTTTCCTTATGCAAGGTTAGGATTAAAATTTCAAATGGTATAATAGACAACACATTGAAGTGTGACATAGAAATCAAGTTATGGTTAGCTTGGAGTTTTATTGAGTTTAGGATTATGAATTTAGATTCATCGCGATTGATAGTATATTCTAATTGCAAGGTGTTGCTAAGAAATAAAATTGTGTACTAAATATTTAATGTAGTTTATGGTTACTAATGTCAGTTGTATTTAGCTTGGGTGGTTAAGAGGAGAAGTTGTTACCCTCCCCACCAAGGACCAAGTCTTGATTTAACATGTTTGATCCTTGTCGACCTATTAGGTTTGGAAAGGTACCGACATTCTCAATCTTGCTCAAGTTCTTGAGCTAAGCCCTAAGGGTTAGCTCAAGAAATAGTGATCTAGATGTGAAATCTCTCCCTTGAAGTTAGAGAGGTCATGGGTTCAAATATCTTGATCTGTAGTGGATCAAGTTGCTTAGAAATTAGGCATTGACGATTTACCTTAGTTAGCACCCATCGAAAAAAGTGAAGTTTCCTAGGGTTTTGCATGCTTTATTATAGAGAATTTTTTTTATGGTTACTAATGCTAACCAAGAATTAACAAGTGAAATTGTGAATTAGCACATCAATGAAGTTTAACAATGATATAGAAAAGTAATTTTCGTAATGAGTTATTTAATTTTTATTAAATATATATAACCATACCTAAATGTTAGCCTAACACCGTTGTTTCTTAAATGCTATAAATTTACGAGACAAGGAAGTATAACGGATTTCATTTATAATAATTCCAAACAAATTTGTATAGGTATAATCATAGATAGTGATATACTATAGAGTAAGATTATGTTAAAAGTAAATGTCATGATCATAGATTCCTATAGGTTAAAGTAAGGTCAGATGGATGCACAGGCATAAAGAAAGAATGACATGATATAAAACATCACATAAATAGATGTTACTATCATAGGTTGTTTTGTTAAACTTTGACAAGTCCATGTAGCATGGTCGATAAACTAGATGATGTTTAATGATGGCACAAGTGTCACATGTCCAAATTCAAGTTTGTAGAAGCCTAATTCTGATGAAGGGTTGCAAAACCTTTGAGTAATAGAGCAATTGATCGACGTGAAATCCACTTGTTTCCATCATAAGAGACAAACACTCCTAATGATTCCCTACAATCTAGTTGTTTTATATTTTTTCTCTTCACAATTTCTTGTGATTTCATCGAAAAAAGAATTGAATAATAACGATTGATTAAGTTGTTTAAGTGTCCTAGATAGATTGATACTAAGTACTATGGTTTAATCAAAATTGTACTTTTTTCATATTGATTATTGAATTTTAATTCTCACAAATATTTATCAACAATTATAAAGACAAGTTTTAGGAGTTGAAGCGTGTTGTTTTTTTGTCAAAGTCATTCTTTGGTTTTTTTTTCTAAGTAAGACTATTCTATTATTCACATAAAAAGTACAAAGTTACATCATGACTGTCGTAAGAAACAACTGCCCAGAAGGAGAGGCAGTTTGAAACTGAAAATTGTCCAAGACAAAGAGTTTGAACCAGACTGAGAATTTAGACTAGACAGAAGGTTTGCTGTCCCACACATGGGATCCTTACAAGCATAGACAGAGAGGTTGCATACCCACCTTACATACATTTCCAAAAAAACATGCGAATTGAACCTTGACATAACCACTATTACAAAACATTTCAACTGAGGCAAAAAGCCCTCTATATTGGGCCGCATAACCTGAAACAGAGCCACTGAGCGAGAATTAGGCGTCTGGGGGCTCCTCCACGATTCTGCACCATCCCACATCATACCGGTCCTGAGCTTGAACTTCCTCATGCACATTCGGATCTAGGGTTGCTGGCTCCAATACCTCAGAATTGACATTCCTCTCAGTCGAACCCGGGGCAGTTGGCTCGAGCCCCACCTCATTGACATTGCTCGCCGGAATTGGCGTCGCTCGCGGAGAACCAGGATTCAGCACAACAATTGAGCTTGGATCCTCCTGAAGAGAGCTGGTCTCTCCCTCTTCCTGTGCTTCTTCGTAGAAGAGCAATGAGACATGAGCAGTGATCCTGGGGAAATTCAAAGTGCTGTTAAACGAGAAGATTGCAGAGCCAAAGGAGGGCGAGGATGAGGAACCAGGAGAATTGGGCTCAAGGATTTGACTAGGCCTTAGTGTGCGGCCTCTTCCGCGAGAAATGAATTCACTGGAGGGAGGGAAGGAAGAGGGGATGGAGGGCACCCTCCGTGAGGTGCCTCGTCGGCTTATCATCCTTTGACGGAGCCGAGGCATGGCAGCAGCAGCAGTGACCCCTTTGTGAACACCAAGTCGAGCAACCAGAGAAGCAAGGTGTATGCCGGCCAAGCACTCAGACTGACGAGAATCCAATGCAGTAGAGAGCGTCCAGGAAACAGGTTGAGGCGGCTTCTTCGGAAAATCAAAGAAAGAACCCAGCTTCATTACCTCCACCTAGCATAACAAAAGCGTCACCAGATCTAACCCATGGCGAAGGCTGGTGTTATTACCTCCTCCCCTGCCTCGAGACTCGGCCACCATAACTCTAGCATTCATGAGAGCCGAGAGTCCGAACGTTTCAGAGCGTGCGGAGGTAAATGCGTAGTCAGGATCGTCTGCAACAATTCTGTTAACCTCATCGATGCCCACATTCCAATATTTATCCGTCTCCTGGTTCATATCAGCGCTGTACAGGGTTGGCAGGTGGCAACCGTTCTCCTCCCACCCCTGTCCCATCAGCGTTATGATTGTACTAAGCACCCGCATCCGGGAAAAGTCATTCTTTGGTTAAACAAATGACACTATGTAATTACATTGCCGTTGAGACAATGATGGTTTAAAGGTTTATTTTGATATTAAATTCAAGTGTTAAGCTAGGAAAGAAAATGGGTGTGATGAAAAGCTTAGCTATGGTGTGCCAAGTGGGGCTATATTGCACTTGTGGCAATAACAACCAAGCAAGGACATCAGTGACGTGATTGGGAATTATGCATTGGAAATTAGGGAAAAGCCATGGTTGGAGACAACAAATTACTAACAACAAATTTGTACAACTATGATGGTATTTCAATATGAAAACATCAACAAGGAGGGAAGTAAGACAATATTTGAGAAGAAAAGTCCCAAAGAATCTTATGCAAAGATGTTAGCTAAGGCACTGAAAACCTCAAGGGGAAACTAACCTAATTGATGCTCCCCCACATTCATGGATGGCATCCCCGGTAAACCTGTCGACATAGACTAGTGCATCTCATCTACGTTATTGGAATTGGGCACCTAGTCGCACAAAACTAGCCAAATGTCTAGCAACATTAGTGACAATAATTGGGCTAACCCGGGATAAATGATATTTTAATGTGTACTTAAATGTTAATGTTGTAGCATGGAAAATTTAATCTTTTGTGCTACTATTCTGTAGGATGATTTTGTAGAAGTAATTTAAACTTGTGTCATTTTCCCTCCTTCCTTTATTGTGACTTTTACGATCCTCCTTAGTTGAATTTATGTATTTGAAATCCTAGTTGTGCAACAAACACTTGCTAAACTTGCCTTGTCACATTAACA
>APFE031363532.1:0-23547 GCA_000404065.3 Pinus taeda
TCTTTAATCATCTTGTTCACACAATTAGATATGCAATATAAAAAGTTCTGTTATTGAAGTACTTTATGCATAAGATCAATGGAATTTAATATATATGAACTCTTTGGATGAAGAAAACTATTATAAGTGTTTCACGTTTTTCTCTCCTTCTGAGGCTTTCCTCCCTTAGTGATCAAAATCTTCTTAGTGGATTCAATGCTTTCTCAATTTATGTGATCAATATCCCTTGATTTCTACTTTTTCTTCTTGCTATCATCATGCATTAAAGGTACATGGGTATTGAGTATATTGATATCCCCCATGTTAATAATCTTATATTGCTAGTGAATGACTAAATCTATGAAGTTATCTATATAATGCATCTTCTAGGTTTTTCCCATATAAATTCTTATACTGTGGAAAGAACAAACAAACCTGGAATACATAGGTCTTGAAATTGAAATATTTATATGAAAAGGTTCTTATATTTTCTATGAATTCCACATACCTTAAAATATTGAATTATAATATTAGAACTAGAGAAGAAGCATTGTATGTTTTTGAAGTTTCATGGGCTCAAATATGTGAATTCATTTTCCAATTGATGTCCTCTCAACCCATCCATATTTCCAAATAACCCATATAACCTAGCTCATGTGTCATTTGGAGTTGTACAATAATCAATGTGGAAGAGAAAATCTGTATAAATGTACAACTATGATGTCACATAATCCATACCCATTTTGTTAAAGTACTTGCCTTCACTAGACATAAATTGATATTTTCTTTAGTATGCATAATGACTATAAATTTCCTTACTTCATATTAGAATAATTATGTAGGGATTTCCCTCAAATAGTTAAATGGAGTATGAATAATAATAATAATTAGTTGATACATTTTCTTTGGATTGTTCAATTATATATGCCATACAATAATATGAGTATATTTTTCACAAAATCCTTAAATTCTTTGATACTTTGTTGTATTTTAAGAATCAAAAGATCTAGTTTTGTAAAAAGCAACTACATTAACAATTGCATAAAAAATAGTGAATAGAGAATAAAATAACATTGAAATAGACTAACAGACTGAAATACCAATTTGAATTTCCTGCCAATGGACTAAACGACTGCTTGACTAGATTACAACTAAATAGAAAAATCATACAGAGAATTAATGTGCATTAGGTATGGTTCCTTGTGCATGCACAACTAATAGAAAAGGAACTCTTATATCCAATTAACTAGCCCAAAAGTGGATTTTTATCATCTAAAATAGAGTTATGGTCAATAATAAGGTTGGATAAGGATAGGTTGAGCCATAAATAAGTGATAATCATAGTAAGAACACACACCTGAAACTCTTAACTGGGGAACTCATGAAATGCTCCAAGAATAGAACTAAAAGTCAAAGGATAAGTATTCTTATGATAAAAGGATAAGAGTATAAGGTTTTGGATGAGGAATGTCCCTAGAAATAGGAAGGAATTATGCACTTGTGAATAACTAGGTTATGGATAGGGACGTGTGGAGTAATGAATAAGATATATATTCATGTCACTACATATTCAATGCCTAATCACTACCACATGTCATCATACATGAAATGCATACTAAAAATAGGCATACTATAAGTTGTAACTTCTAAAAATGGTAGGAGGTAATGCACATGTACACCAACAAGTGAAGAAAACCTTCATAAAGAAATGCATGGATCATTACAATTCTAAAGAAACTAGAGATTATTTTTTTAGAATGATACAAAGAGAGAGTGAATCCCTAGAATATTATGAAGAAATATATCAACATAGTTAGAAGAGGACATATATTTGCATGATAGATTAGGAATACCCAAAACTTGTGCTTCTTAGGGGTGTGAGTGAAGAGTCAATTAAGGCTTTGAACTTCCTTTCCAATGGAGAAATTTTCTAGTTAGATTATGATGACATAAACAAAGTGTTCAACAAATACTCTTTGTCTATAAGTTTATAGAACAAAGGTAATAGAAATTATTCCCCACAATATTCAAAACTATCACTACAAATCTTGCAAAAATGAAATACAAAGGTTGTTAGAATAATTGAAAAAATGTTTTACATTTATTGGATATGTAGATGAACAACATGAGGATAAAGATGAATTAAGAGGATGTTATTATAGTCTTGTTTATTTTGTTCCTCAAATGAGGAAAGAAACATGCCAAATGGAAATTTATCTTAATGTTTATCAACCTCAACGAATCTTACTAGTCTCTAATATAAAAACTATAATATATTTGGGCATATATTTGTAAAAACATTAAAATTTATTATATTTTTATATATAATTTGTATATTATTTTGGCGCTATTTAATGTAAAATAGTTTTATATTATAAAATTGGGCGAATTATTTTATGGAAGTTGGTGAATGTTTTCTTTGGAAAAACCATGGAAAATTAGCGCACCTATGAATATTAACACGTAAAACTTTCCATGCGACTAAGGAATGAAAAAATATCATAGTGGATTTCTATGGAATTTGTGAAGAGAATAATCTAATGAGAAAATTAAGTTCATGGCATAGGCTCAAGGAAGCATACCAAGACACCTAACATAGCATGAAGTGGCTATGATTCATTAATAAAAGGTGTAAAGGACCAATAATACATTTCTAAAAAGATATTTGAAAAATATAAAAAGGTAGTTAGGCCTCTTAGTAAGATCTACATTATGAGGAAAGGCTAGAGAAAGAGAAGACATACACAAAATAAAATATTTATATTTTAGGAGAATTTAGAAGTATGTTTGAATATACCATCCCTTCAATCCATTAAATATGCATTATTATACAATGAACACTTAGACCACCTTAGAAGTGTATTTATGAAATGAACGAAACTTGGGATTTCTTTAAATCCTAGAAAGACACTTTTTGGTCTAGAAGAGGGAAAGTTGTTAGGACACATCATATCTAAAATGGGATTAGGATAGACCGTGCTAGAATAAAATCCATTTTGACCATTTCCCATCCCTGAAACATTAAAGAGCTACAACATTTCTATTCAATATTAATTATCTTAGGAGATTCATCTCAAATCTAGCAAAATTAATTAGGGAGTTAAATAACATGCTAAGAAAGGACTCAACAATTAAATGGACACTGGTGGCCAAACAATTTTTTGAAGCTATTAAGGAAGCTTTAACGAAAATTCGAGTCCTCATTAATCTCGACTTTAACAAAGATTTTATTATCTTTACTTTTGCTTCAGAAAACACCATTGCGGTAGTCTTGCTGCAAAAGAACATTCAAGGATATGAACAACCAATAGAATTCTTTAGTAAATCATAAAGAGATGCCACGCTCAAATACAATATCATGGAAAAACATGCATTATCTTTACTTAAGGCAATCAAGGACATCAGAGTGTACATTTTTTACTCTCACATTATTTCTTATGTTCCAAACTCTATAGTTAAGGACATTTTGAATCAAAATGGGCCTGAAGGTAAAACATTCAAGTGGATTGCTACAATATTGGAATATGACATAGAGATAAAGCCCACAAAGCTCATGAAAGGCCAAGTTCTAGCCAAACTCATGGCTGAATCGAACTATCAGGTCTTAGATGTCAACTTTATTAGTGCCCTTGATGATCAGGAGGAGATGACGACTCCTGGATTGACAAGAACTAAATCTAGATTCTTAAATATTAAGTCATTAGGATATTGTATTATAGATAATGCATTGTTTTGGAATGACAATAGTAGTATTCTTTTCAACTGTTTGTTGAAAGATGAAGTTGACAAGATTTTACAAGAGTTTCATGCAAGGGGCTATGGAGGACAATTATATTGGAAGAGTACTGCTGAAAAAATCCTTAGGGTTGCTTTCTATTGGCCTACTTTGTTTACATATGTTAAAAAACATGTGACCTCCTATAATAAATGCCATATTTTTGAGGGAAAGATAAAAATTTTACCCTTGCCTCTTAAACCAATTTCCAGTGAGATACCATTTCAAGAATTGGGGTTAAAATTCATTGGAGAAATACACCGAGCCTCCTTAGCCTAGCCCAAGTGGGTTCTAACAGCCATAGACTATTTTACCAAATGGATAGAAGCCATACCTTCCAGGAAAGCCATAGACACTGTCATAATCTCCTTCCTAGAGAATAATATCATGTCAAGATTTGGATGTCCCTAGAAGCTCATTACTCATAATGCAACTGCCTTTAAATCCAAAAGAATGATAGATTTTCGTAACAAGTACCACATAATGCTTGGCCATTCCACAACCTATTACGCTCAAGGTAATGGACTGGAAGAGTCATCCAACAAAATCTTGGTCAGTATTATTAAAAAAATACTGGAGACAACAAAAAGACATCAAACAAGAAGTTAGTCAATGCCTTTTCGGCAGATAGACTCACTACTAAGAATTCCATAGGAACATCACCGTATCAGTTGGTTTATGGGATGAATGTTGTTTTCCCATCATCCTTGGGAGTGCCAGTAATGAGGATAACATAGGAATTATAGGTGGAACCAAATGATATTCAGAGAAGAATAAATCAGACCATACACCTGCAAAAAACCAGAGAAGAAGTATATGTAAAATCACAGGCAATGTAGGAAAAGATCAAGAATGTCTTGGTTAAAAAGACTAAAGAAGATGATTTTTACATAGGAGACAAAGTCCTTAAGTGGGATTCAAGGAGAGAAGACAAAGGCAAGCATGGAAAATTTTATTTTTTGTGGAAAGGGCCTTATATCATTTATGGCTACAAAGGCAACAATGCCTTTTTCTTGACAAACATAGATGGATCAGATCTACCAGGAGGACCTGTTAATGGTAGAATGCTGAAGAATTATTTTTCCACTTACTCACAATATTTCACTTTACTTTGCATCATTGTACATATCATTGCAAAGTGTAGATTGGATTGGATGGTAATCCTTCGAAGTTAAAGCTTGAGATGTTCCGGGATGCTTATTGGTGATATAGCCCATTAAAATCACGACGACGAGCTCAGCATGGTGGTACTATTCAATTAATTGGGCAAAAAAAAAATTTGGCGGTCCCAATTTTTCATCACAACGGTGTATGGTAGCAACTAGAGCTCAAGCGATGGCCAATGAAAGGATGGACAAATTGGAAGAAACGGTGAAAAAAATCCAACTCACTGGACAAATAGATCTGGGTAAAATGAACACCTACTACAGGGATGAGTCTCAGCTAGAAAAATTGAAGGAGATCAAGAAGATTTGAGGTCAAACGACAGGACAAAGCCCACGAGGAAGGGTTAATGCTATGAAAGGCATTTACGGTGAATCTAGCCACTCTCCTCACGTCGGCACACCCACACCACCCACAACGATTCCTAAGTGGGATATGCATAAATTTGACGGTTCCTCACGAGGAGCATGGCTAGCACAAGACCAGTATCAAATTGAATAGATCCAAATGATGCGCCTAAGATTGTGTGGGAGCATGTACTTTGACAATGACGGGGGCAATGGTGGGAAAGGCATCAACGCCCAAATGGATATTTTAGGACTTGGGCCCAATTTACCAAAGCTCTTAAAGATCGCTTTGAACAAGAAGACGCTTATTTGGGTCGTCTCACTAAGCTCAGATAGACTGGTATAGTAGAGGAATATATTAATGCTTTTGAAAGCTTAGCTTTCCGCACTAAGGGTCTCACAGATGAGTTCTACACGGAATGTTTTATTAGCGGTCTTAAAGAAGCCATCAGAGCTCAAGCGCTACTTTACCACCCTTCCACGTGGATGGAGGCTTGCAAGGTAGCTCGTAAGGTGGAACGTGCATTAGCAGCCCAATAGAGTTGCCCAAATTTCGCCGCTAAAGGTCGCCTCCCACAGGCACAACACACGAATCAAACACTTAAGGTCCAAAAGATGTCCCCTGCGGAAATGGCCGAAGGAAGGAAGCAAGGACTATGTTACTACTGTGATGACAAATACTCCCCAGGTCATAAATGTAAGGAGCCCAAATTCTTTCAAATAGATGCCACTCACTACAACTCAACAGAGGAAGATCCTACACTTGGGGAACATGAGCCGCTAGAGGACGATGAGCAACAGGACGATGTCTCTGACGAACCAGTTATTTCGTTGAATTCCCTGGCAGGGATTTCTTCCCCTCAAACGCTCAAAATCATAGGGTTTATTAAACATCGCCCATTAGTAGTTTTGATTGATAGTGGAATTACACATAATTTCATCCATCAAAAAGTCGCAGAAACAGTGCACTGCTTTGTACAAGCAGTTTCTAACTTCCAAGTTCAAATTGCAGATGGGGACACAATGAAATGTGAAGGCCGTTGTGAAAATGTCAAACTTCGAATGGGGGATTATCAGTTGAAAACCCACATGTTTGCCATAAACATGGGGGGTTTTGAGATTGTCCTCGGAGCTGACTCGCTCCGCACTCTTGGGCCAATCACAATGGATTTCCAGGAGCTGTATATGAGTTTTAAGTAGAACGACCACACACCTACCCTCCGAGGACTCCAGGCGGGAGCCCCCTCTATCATAAGCTCGCATAGGATGGAAATTTTTTTAAAACAGGGCAATCATGGAGTGGTAGCTCAATTTAATGCCATCCAGGGAGTCGAAACCAAGCAGGCGTCACTTCATCCTAATATGCAACAAATTTTAAACAACCATCTGTCGGTCTTTGACAAGCCCCATGGGCTTCCGCCCTCGCGAGGGGAAGATGACCATAGCATCACCTTGGTTCCAGGGGCCCAACCCCCAAATGTGTGCCCATAAAGATATCCGTTCACCCAAAAGAATGAAATATAAATCATCAAGGAACTTTTGGAAGCAGGGGTCACTCATCCCAGCATCAGTCCTTATTCATCCCCGTGGTTATGGTGCTCAAAAAATATCGGGAGTGGCGGATGTGTCCTGTCTTCAGGGCCCTCAATAAGCTGACAGTCAAAGATAAATTTCCCATTCCAGTGGTTGATGATTTGCTGGATGAACTCAACGGGCCTCAATTTTTCACAAAGTTGGATCTTCACTCAGGTTACCACCAGATCTGCATGAAGGAAGTCGACATACCGAAGACTGCTTTCAGAACTCATGAAGGCCACTATGAATTCCTGGTCATGCCATTTGGTCTTTGTAATGCCCCCTCTACTTTTCAGAGCCTTATGAACCACATTCTCAAACCATATCTCACGAAATTTGTCCTTGTCTTCTTCGATGACATCATCATCTATAGTTGCACTTGGGATCACATCTTCAACATGTAGATCTACTCTTGCAACTGCTACGCAAGCAGAAATTATTCGTGAAGATGTCCAGGTGTTCATGTGGCATGGCAGAGGTGGAGTATTTGGGCCACATTTTGGGGCGTGAGGGTGTCAAGGTGGACCCCAAAAAGATCCAAGCAATGCAGGAATGGCCTCAACCTAAGACCTTGAAGAGCTTACGCAGATTTTTGGGTCTCACAAGCTATTATCGTAAATTTTTCCACAACTATGGTCGCATAGCGAAGCCCCTCACCCAACTCCTAAAGAAAAATTCTTTCTTCTGGAATGAGGAAGCACAATAGGCCTTTACAGCTCTAAAAAATGCCATGTGTTCCACTCCAGTTGTACCACTCCCTGACTTCACCAAAGCTTTCGTCATTGAATGTGATGCTTCAAGAACAGGTATTGGGGAAGTTTTAATGCAGGAAGGGAGACCATTGGCCTTCACAAGCCAGCAACTCAGTGGGAAGAATCAGGGCCAATCTACATACGAGAAGGAAATGATGGCCATCTTACATGTAGTTGACACCTGGCGACCTTATTTATTGGGGCGACATTTCCAAATCCGCACAAATCATCACAGTCTTAAATATTTTTTGGAGCAACACCTCTCCTCCCCACAATAAAATAAATGGCTAGCCAAAATGCTGGGATATGATTATGATATCATATACAAGAAAGGGAAAGACAATGTAGCAGATGCATTATCTCGCCAGTTTGAGGAAGAAAGTACCCTGCTAGCTATTTCCCTCCCCATTCCAGAATGGATTGAAGAAGCTCGCAGAGAATGGTTTTCACACCCGAGCTCTCCCAACTCATTTCTCAATTACAGGCTGATCCAAATCCCACCAAAGGCTACTCGTGGCAGGATGATATTCTTCGCTACAAGGACAGAGTCGTAATATCACCAACATCCACCTTCAAAAGTCGCATTCTGGCAGAGATGCACTCATCTCCCATTGCAGGACATTCGGGCTTTCAGAAGACGTATGCTTGCACCAGAGGATCATTTTTCTGGATAGGCATGAAAAAGGACTGCGAGGTCTGTCAACACCACAAAGGGGAAACAGTCAACACACCAGGCACCTTACAACCATTGCCCATTCCGGCATCCATTTGGACAAAAGTTTCTATGGATTTCATTACAGGTCTTCTAAACTCAGGGAAAAAGTCAGTCATCATGGTGGTTGTGGACCGATTGTCGAAGTATGCTCATTTCTGTGCTCTCCCCCACCCGTTTACACCCACCTTGGTTGCTCAAATTTTCATGGATCAAATCTTCGGATTGCATGGCATGCCCATTTCTATTGTGTCCGACCGCGACCCGATCTTCACCAGCAATTTTTTGCAAGAACTCTTCAGAATACAAGGCACTCAACTAAAACTCAGTACTTCCTACCATCCGCAAACAGATGGTCAAACTGAAGCAGTCAACAAATGTCTAGAAACCTACCTTAGGTGTTTTACTTCAGAAAAACAACACCTTTGGGTACAGTGGCTACCTCTGGCAGAATGGTGGTATAACACCAACTATCATGCCACCACCAAAATGACTCCATATGAAGCAGTATATGGTGAACTCCCGCCTTCACCTACATCATATCTCAAGGGCTGCTCAAAGGTCCAAGCAGTGGATCAACTCCTACAGCACCGCGCAACTATGCTCGCCCATCTTCGACAGAATCTTCACCAAGCTCAGAACTGCATGAAGCAACAGG
The DNA here is from genome assembly GCA_000404065.3 of Pinus taeda. Lineage (NCBI taxonomy): Eukaryota > Viridiplantae > Streptophyta > Pinopsida > Pinales > Pinaceae > Pinus > Pinus taeda. The sequence goes on from APFE031363532.1 coordinate 8,963, forward strand.
TAGACCAGCATCGCTCAGAGTGCCAATTTCAAGAAGGGGATCAGGTTTTTTTACGGCTCTAACCATATAAGCAAACATCACTCAAAGACAAAGGATTTCAGAAACTCTCTCCCAAATTCTACGGACCATATCAAGTACTTCAACGCATTGGAGAAGTGGCCTACAAGTTGGCTTTGCCACCTACTGCAAAAATCCGTCCAATTTTTCATGTTTCATGCCTCAAGAAAGTGATTGGGAATAATTGCAGAATTCAAACTAGTCTACTGGAATTGGATGAATAAGGATCCATTTGGCTTCAACTGGAACAGGTCCTCGACACACGAGTCAAGCAACTGCGCGGCCGGATGATTAAGGAAGTCCTAGTCAAATGGAAAGACACCTCTCCAGAAGATGCAACTTGGGAGACAACGACTATTCTACAGCAGTTTCCACAGCTTCAGCCTTGAGGACAAGGCTAGTCTTAAGGGGGTGGGCATGTTAGGGTCCCACCCTAACCCCCTTATCTATGTAATGGGACCACATCATTGTCAAGAGTCAATAAAGCCCATATTAATAATTGTAAGTGGTTAATCCGCAATTAATAAAGGAACCACAGTTAGTTACAAATGGGACGACGGTATTAGTAATAAGCGGTATTGACCCGTGGTATTACTTGTAGGAGTCATATATAAAGGATAGTAACTCCCTACGAGAGGCATCGTGTCTTATTTTTGTAATCGAGCTCTGCCCTATTTGAGGTTTCCCCCTCGAAGAGGCAAGTGAACATTACTCTCTGAATAATAAAGTCTTTGCTATTCTATGTTCTGGATATCTTTTCTTCGCATATTCTGTGTTATCGGTCTTTTTTCTTTGCATATTCTGTATTTGGGTATCATTTGCAAGTCAAGAAGCATAACAACATTAACAAGACATGGAACCAATAAGGGGGGACACATGGCATGCAATTGTGGCATTTTCAGGTACCCAAGTGCACCGAAATATGTGACATGTGGCACCTCTCAGTGTGTGACACTTGACATCCTTCCAGAGGTGGTAGATAGGCTAGAAAGACATGTAACACTAGAGGGATGTCACGAAAGATTTGAAGAGTGCACAAGAAAAACAATCTAGGGAGATCATGTCATAACATAGTGGTATCCAAGTAGTGTAGGAAGGTCATCTCGACTATTTTATGATTGGTCTATGTGTGCAGGGAGAGGTCCCACAAGGATACATAATCCTAGACACAGGATCCCTATAAGTTTTGAAGGGAGCACAAGGTTTTATCTTTGGGCTAGCGAGGCTCCAGGACACTATGGATCGTAGGAGGCATACATAGTGGAAGAGGAGGATCAATTGGTATGGCGCAAGTGACATCATGGGTCCTCATGGGACACATAAGCATATAGGATTGGCCCTGGAAGAATATAAAGACGCACCATTGATTTTAGTCAGGGACAAATAGTTGGGGGCTACGGTAAAACACGTGGAGTCAGTTTTGTTTGTGCATTGAGACCACGAGGGTGAAAGATTACAACAATTGGTTAAGCCCTCAGGGTTATAGCATAAAAGAGCATAGTAGAGGTTAGATGTAGTGGTTTCATAGTGTTACATTACCAAGGGTTGTAGCTGATCTATAGTATTGATTCAATCATATTTGCATGTAAGTTTAAAATGAATGAATGGGTCATCAACGTTCTGTGTTTTACACCATATTTTCTGGTTTAACACCAAACCAACAGTCCACTGAAATTGTTGTATATCGACATGAATGAGTTGGAAGCTATTTAAAGACAATGGATAGATTTAGCAGAATATTTGGTAATTTGGCCAAATTTAGCACTAAGGGTAAAGTTGGAACTGTAGTTCGAAGTCCAACTAAACCTAATATTATATAGTATTGCAAATTTGGGAAGTATACCGCAGTTCTTCCTACAAAGATAGAATATTGGAGTTTGAATACTAACTGGACACATCTAGAAATCTTGACAACAACAATAGATGAGTTGAAAATAAGAGTTTATGTATGATAAAAATATAAAATTAAATTAAAGTTCTAAAACTAAAAGAATCATCCCAATTCTATATAAGAAAAAATGAATTTTAAGAAAGACATTCACATGTTAATGATAATTTTGATGTTATCGGTGTGTATGGTGAATTGATCAGTGATCATAGATTTCTAAAGGTGATTTGGTGGTGATTAGGCTATGTGATTGAGGAGGAATTTATTTGTTTTATGAAAGAGAGTGGCCTTCATGATTTGAGTTTGAAAGTGGAACATGAGATGAATAAGGAGTTCAAGAAAATGTAGCTTGCAGATCAAGGGTTGTAGATCTTTATAGTAGTGGCTAATAAACAACTAGGGGATGGAGATCCTTTTAGTAGAAGTTGATAAATCAAGGGTTGTATATCCTTTTAGTGGTAGGTGATAAACTAGGGATAGTTGCTCCTTTCGGTAGTAGCTGATAAATTAGCGAGTAGTAGCTCCCTTTTTGTTGTAGCCAGAGAAATTGGTATCAGTAAGTGTAAGCTCACCTTTGTGAAAGTAATTAAAGAATTTTTTTTAAGAATCAATGTGTAAATTATGTAAATCTTGTGTTGATTATTGTGATTCTTATAAGAATGATTGTTGAAATGTTTATTAGTGTCCTACGATTCTTGACTTGTGAAAGAGACTTTTAAAATTATCATAATACTAGTTCACCCCCCCTGTTAATATTGTCCTAGTTTCTAACAACTGGTATTAGATCCATCAGGTTACTTTAGGATCAATTTAAGAACTATAATAAACACCAGGGACCATGGAAAACCAGGAAGGAGGATACACCAATACGGCACCTATGTGCAATGGAACAAATTATGTGTTTTGGATAGTAATAATGAAAACCTATATTCAATTACTTGTTGTTTATGTATGGGATGTAGTTGAAGAAGAATATCAAAGGCCTGAATCCCTAATTACTAGAGATTAGAAAATGGATCTTAAATGCAATGATGATGTTATGAATTCCATGCTTGTTGGCCTACTTGAATCATAACTAGTCAAGGTCATGGATTGCACTACTGAAAAAGCTATTTGGGAGAATATGAGTAGCTACTATGAAGGTGATAACAAGGTAAAGAAATCCAAACTTCAAGGTTTTAGAATACAATTTGATTCTTTTAAGATGCATGATGATGAAGATATTGAAAAATAATTTCTTAGAGTTGATGAGGCTGTGAACATGATAAAAGGTCTTGATGAGGAATTAAAAGAGCCAATAGTAGTTCAAAAGGTGCTAAGATCTCTATTAAGAGTTTCAATCCTAATGTTTCAACCATTAAGGAGATGAAATATTTGAAGACTCTCACTCTAGATCAACTACTTGGTACTCTCACTACTTGTGAGATGCAAATTTATTATGACAAGTCTATAACAAAGGAGTCAAACTTTAAAGAAAATAAAAATCCTAAGGAAGAACATAATGATTCATGTTGTGAATTAGATGAATAGGAAGCTAAGCTCGTGAGGAAGCTCAAGATAGGCTCAAGGAAGTAGAAAGGTAAGCTACCTTTCAAGTGCTTTAACTATGGTAAAGTAGGCTACTATGCTTCCAAGTGTCCAAAAAAGAGAAAGAATGCATATGATCCCAAATAGAAGTTTATGAAAGTTCAAAAGGATAAAAGGAACGCTAAAAGGAAAAGCTTCTACACCCAATATTCCAGCGCCTCTAAAACTGAAGACATCCAATCTTCAGATGAGGACATAACCTATGAAATCTCAAAGGAATTTATGCTCACGTCCATAGAAAATATGGAAGTAGAAGTTATTGATTATGATGTTGAAGAGGCTGAAGTTTACTTATAAGGAGATTTGGTCAGTACTCTTGAAGAGATACAGAGGCTGAGGACGAAAAATGAAACACAAAAGGAATTTTTGATCAAGGAAAATGTTGAAGCTATTGAACTTTTTCTCTTTCAAATTGAAGAAGGTAAGAAGATTCAAGAAACTCTAAATCAACATCTTGACAAAAATAAAGCATGTAAGATGCTTGAAGGAGAATTATTTTTCTAAGGAAGGAACTTGAAAATAAAAAACCCAACTAAGTTTTAATGAGAAATTTGGAAAAGGTACTAAATATTTATATTAGATCCTTGAAGATCAAGGAGTCTCTAATAATAGAGGGTGTCTTAGATTTGAGGCCAAGTCAATCTCAAGAGTTGAGAAAAAGGACAAGAAAACCATTAATTTTGTGCAAGCATAAAAAATTAGAGACAATGCAGTAGCCAAAATTGACACAATGCAAAAGAAAAGAGAAAAAAGTACAACATAGTTTAATTTGCAACTAAAGAAAAATCATCTATTTCAAAATAGAAAAGGCAATTTGATTAAGCAGAAGTTTATCAATGTAGGAGAAATTGAATTTCAGAGATAGAAGCTCAACTAATATTCAAAAAGCAATTGTATCCTAGGTATGAAGCCAGGTTTCCAAGCTATTGTTTTAATTGTACAAATTATGGTATAAGGCAACAAATTGTAGGGTGAGTCTTTCATTTAGACAGTCCAAGTCACAAGGAAGAATTTACCAATCTACTAATAAATTTCTAGATGGAAGAAACAAAAATTCATTCTCTCCTTTGAACAATTTGATTTGGTTCCTTTGAACAATTTGATTTGGTTATGTCTGTCATATTTTTGGTCACAAAGAAAGTGATTGCAGACTTAAAAATAAAAGGCTTGATCCAAAAATCAAGCAAACAAGACAACAACATAAGGTATGGAAGGAAAAGGAAATCACAGATAACTGTAATGTAGTTTTATATTCCCAAAATGAAGTAATACAATGATATGTTGGCAGTGGTTGTTCTAGGAACATGTAAGGAGATAAAAGTAAGCTTTTTTCATGGAAACTAGTCAAAAGAGGTAATGCAACCTTTAGGAATAATGCACCTGGTAACATTTTTGGTGAAGGAGTTGTTGAGATAGTTAATGGAAGAGGTGAAGCTAAGGAAGTGTTATTTATTTATGTGATGAAGCATAATTTACTTAATGTATCTTAGATGTGTGAGCAAGGCTATGATGTGTTGTTTGAAGCTAAAAATTGGCAAGTCAAGTCTTCGGACATTGGAGAAATAATTGTTGAATTTGTTAGGATAGAAATAATGTCTATGTGCTAAAAGGGAAGATATAGAGGTGTTGTTTGTTTGATGAGAGTTGGTTGTGGCATTGAATACTTGAACACATAAATTTTGATTAGATTATAAAATTGTGCAAGAAGAATGATGTTAGAAATATGCCAAAGCTTTCAAAACCAGAGAATACAATTTGCAAGTCCTTTCATATTGGAAAGAAAGTTCAAGTACCTTTCAAGTCCAAGTAGAACTCATCAACTAGGCCATTGGAATTTATACATATGGACTTATATGGTCCTCCAAGACCTCTTAAACCTTAAGGTAAATTATATTTCATGCTTATCATTGATGATTTCAATAGAATGATGTGGGTAGCATTTCTTAGAGAAAAATTAGATGCCTTTGATAAGTTTAAATACTTTAATCCCATTGTTGAAAATGAGACAGACTGTTAAATAAAGTGCATAAGGTTTGATATTGGAGGTGAGTTTAATTCAAAAGAAATTTATGATTTTTGCAAGAGACATGGCATCAAAAGGAAGTTTACCATATCAAAGACTACAGAGAAGAATGGTGTCGCAGATAGAGATAATGGATCAGTTCAACAGTTGTCCAGAGCCATGATGGAAGAAAGAAATATTCAACAAATATTGGTTTGAAGCCATTCACATAGTAGTGGTGATTCTAAGTAAAGCACACTTCATATCAAACAATGATAAATCTCCATATGAGATTTGATATGGTAGACCTGCTACAACCATGCATTTCAAAGTGTTTGGAAACAAGTGTTATATCAAGAAGAACAATGAAAATATTGAAAAGTTTAGTGCAACAAGTTATGAAGGTATTTTTCTTGGATACTCATAGTATAACAAGGGCTATAGATGCTAAAATAAGAATACAAAGAGAATAGTTGATTGCATTGATGTTATGGTTAATGAGTACATTGAGATCAAAGACAATCAACCAATAAATATTAGCTCCAACAATCTAGTTAACAATGATGAGAAGGATGATGAGAAATTTTCATATGGAGACAATGAAGAACCCCTTAGTCCAAAATCTAAAGATCCTGCAAGGTATGTATAAAATTTCCACCCAACTGACCAAATTGTTGGTGACTTGAATTTAGGTATTCAAACAAGAAGAACATTGTTAAATCCCCCTATTCAAGTGCACGTAGCTCTATTATATATGATGAAACCAAAGGTTTTTCTCAGGCCAACTAAGATAATAATTGGTTAAAGGCCATGAATGGTGAGCTTGATTAGATCGAGAAAAATCAATCATGGGAGCGTGTTCCAGGACTAAAAAGAAATAGTTTTATTGGCACAAAGTGGGTATTTAGGAACAAATTGAATGAACATGGTGAAGTGGAAAGAAACAAAACAAGGTTATTTTGCAAGGGCTATGAAAAAAGTGAAGGTTTGGACTTTGATGAAACCTTTCCTCCTGTTGGTCAATTAGAAGCAACTGATATGATTTTGGCTTTTGCTTGTTTCAATAAATTCAAGCTATATTCGATAGATGTCAACTATTCATTTTTAAATAGAGAAATACATGAAGAAGTTTATATTGATAAATATGATGGGTTTTAGCTGTCAAATAAGCCTGATTATGTTTGCAAGCTAAAAAAAGGCTTTGTATGGTCTTAAGCAAGCTCCACGGGCTTGGTATTCCAAGTTGGATAGTTATTTTCTCAAGTGTGGTTTTAAAAGAGGTGCAACTGATAGTAACTTGTATGTGAAAAATAACTATGGAAAATTGTTAGTGGTGGTTTAGATCAACTAACATATTTGCAGTTGATATGAATGTTGAATCAGCCAAATGTCTATGCTTGGAGACATTTATTATTTTCTTGGTTTGTAGATGGCATGATATTTCAAAGGAATTTTTATCTCACAAAGCAAGTATGTTGAGTAATTTTTGAAGAAATTTGGCATGGAGGAATTTTCTTTGGTAAGCACTCCGATGGTTACAGGTTACAAAATCAACAAGATTGATGAATCACCAAAGGTGGATCATACTTAATGTAGATCTATTATTGGAAGCCCCTTGTATTTGTTAGCCTCAAGACCACACATCATGTAGGAAGTTGGTATTTTTTAAATTGTAGCGAGAAAAGGCTTCATTTGACTTGTGCCTTATTCAAATGGGGAAATTCGAATTTCCACTTTAACAGGATGACTTGAGTTGCAGTTAGTAGCAGTGACATGGCCAAATCACTCAGTTAATGTCAGTCAATTTGAGTTTGTGGGCAAGAAGTAGAGTTGTGCATGAGTTGATTACTAAGATCTATATATCCACTAGAGTTATATTAAGTGAAACTCAGTTATCTGGCCTCTAGTCTAGAATATATTCAATATGAGTTCAGTTGAGTAGTTTTAATTGTTGTTATCTCCCTGATCTCTCAGTTAACTAGTCAAATTACTAAAAATAGCCCTAGTCATGTATGCAATTCTAATTGCATAGTGGAGTGGAGGAAAAATGCATAATTGCAATAGTTATTTTATACTAGTGAGTGTAAAGAGTTTACATCAAGAAGGTGAGCTAATTCTCTTGGGATTTGTGCAAGAAAATAGGAGTTTCCCTATTATTTAGGAGTAGATATTTCTGAAGCAAATAGGAGGAAGGAGGAGGTTTAATTTCCAAAGTATTTGTTAGATCATACTTCAAGAGGAAGGAATCAATATTGCACTGCAAGTTGATCTTCAAGGATTGAATATGTCATTGTAATAGATCATTGTTCTCATCTAATTTAATACAAAAAGTGGAGGGATTATTCCCAACTGGGTTCCCCAGTAAAAACTATGTTCATTTTGATTGAATGATTGCATGTGTTTCTATTTTCAGTTTTCCTTTCGTGGAATTTAGTAGAAGAAATTTGTGTCTATTGATTTTAGTTTGATTTCATTAGAAGATGAAAATTTAGAGTTATTTTTACATGGTATTAGAGTAATTGAAAACTACATAGAAACCAGGTTCCTAATCAATCTCTCATAGAAATTTTGAATAAAAAATTTTGTGGTGTGGGAATTTCTTTAGTGCGGGAACAATGTCCTTTAATGGATTGAGGCTTGAGTATGCATTGGAGGGAACTTCGAATTTTTGTGCTTGGAAATATAGGATGGAAGTTGTGTTGGATGAAAATGGAGTATTAGAGTACAAAAAAACTAATATTCAAAAAATAGCAGCATCAAATGCACAACAGCTGGCTCAATGCAAGAAAGATATTGCAAAATCAAGGACGATTATCCTAGAGGGACTCAAAGATCATGTGTCTTCAAATTTGCATGGTAAGGAGACTTCTTTTATAATGTGGAAAACCCTCACAGACCTATTCCAAATTAGAAATGGTGCCATGAAGCTAACATTGAGAGATAAGCTCAAGAACATTCGAATGGGAAAAAATGAAATTGTTATTCAATACCTATCCATATTCACTCAGGTTAGAGATGAACTTGGAGGAGTTGGAGAGAATTCACTATCATATGAACTTGTGATCCTAGCACTCCATGGCATTCTAAATCCCTATTAAAACTATCAGGATTCAGTTAATCGAAGAGACTAGTTCCTAGATTTCGATATACTTTGGTCTGACTTGGTGCGGGAGGATATTACAAGGAACACTAGAGATGGTGTCACATCAAAAACTAATGAGGAAGAGAATTTTTCTTTAGCTAGAAAAAGAAAGAAAGCTAAAGCAAAGAAGTCCCAAGGGAATGTAGAATGCAACCAAAATATGGAAAGAAGAAATACCTCAGTAAAATTAATTTCTTTCATTTCCAAGAGTATGGAACACTCTACAACCAAGTGTCAACACAAGAAATCCAATAAGAATCTTGCAACAGTAACAGGAGGAGATTCTCTCACATCACAATTCGATTTTGATTTTACCCTCATTACATGCATGAAAAATACTATATTAGGTAATCTATGGTACTTAAACTCTAGTGCTTCATTTCATATGATAAGAAATAAGGAGTTCATTAACAGCTTATGCTAGGGCCTAAATCTACCTTAGCCTGAGAAAGGCAGGACTTAGGGTAACATCAAACCATGCTTAACCTGGTAGCTAGCCCTACCAGGTCGGGAGAGGGATCTCTCCTTGTCAATCTCAGTAAAATATATCAAATTAAGCTTGAGATGACTGATGTAAAAACTAGTTTTAGGCTAGGTATATGCTAAGAGGAGTTGATTGAATTTGATGATGGTTTGCTGGCTCAAATGTGAAAGGTAGATTTGGGTTCGAGGAATGGACTCAGTTTTGCATAGGTTTCTGTGGGGCGAGGTAGGTAAATGGTTTAGTACTTTAAATTGAATGATATGGAGAGTCTTAAGACTGGTGAGGAGTTCGAGAGGGAATGAGAGTCTCAGGGATCCTCTTCAAATAGTAGAAAACATAAATAACTAAACAAACCCTAGGTAGAGCACTGCAACTTCAATGATTTCTACCTTTATCCTTGATTTATTTAGTTCAGCTGAAAAAGAGATAGAATGGCATACATAAACACATGTAAAACTTGAATTACAGAAGAAGAAACAATACCAAATCAACTTGCCACAAGAATCCCACAAAATGCTGCAAATTGTTTGGTCAATTTAGTGTTTCTAAATTGATTTCATTAATTGTCAACCCGGGGCTCGTAAGCTGATGAAGTGAAGGTGTACTATATGTACTTAGGCAACCTTTTAAATCTTTTTGTCGTTTGGGGGTGATGTTTGTGATCAATTTATCTTTCCTAAGATGGAATGAAGATTTTATAAACATATGAGTGATAGTGTGTGTAAGGTGATTTCTAAATGAGTGAGTGTGTGTTGCTGGTGGTTTCTAACTACCTTCTAAATTTGCAAAGGAAAAGAAACTTGAAAGAAATAACTTGAAATGAAACTGAAAGCAAAATAGAAAAAACCACTTTCTAATAGCACTAGTCACTACTCATGCTGCTGCAATAAAAAGATAAGAAAAATTACTTTAAAGACCAGTTATAATGTTTAACTCTTCCTAACTCTCTGCTTCCAACATATAGTATTATGTGAAACACGATTAAGAAGTAGTTAGAGATAAGTCTAAAAAGTACTCAAAGCAAGCTGTAATTTATTAGTATTCTAATCTCTTAAAGATGAACAGCTTATGATAAAGAGACCATCAATATGTTAGCATACAACTTGAGAAACTAAACTAGAAATCAACTAGGAAAACAGAGTAAAGGCAGCAACTTATGAATATGACAACTGAAAATACTATTAGAGATAAAGCAAATGCACAAAGACACACAATCCCGGGCTAACACCTGCAAAAGACAGTCCTGATCAGTTTAAAGTAAATGCTAGAAATGAAATGACAATGAAATTAAATCAAATATGTACATGTGTTAAAGAAAAGGAAAATTGTTGAATTCAAAGGAAGTGAATGGTAAAAACATAAAAGGAAATTATTGTACAAAGGTTGTTATGAATGGGGGCCCTCCATCCACAAAGCCCAAAGAAAAATCAGCTACGTAAAGGAGTCAAACAATAGTCTTCTATTAATTCATAATGCAGAAATTACAGTCAAAAAGTGCTGAAACAGCAGCTTCAAAACAGAGTTTTTGTGCTCACTAAAAGCGTAGCAATTACATAAATGAAACAACTAAAGACTAATCCTTAAGCGTGCGCAGACGCTAGATTTTATAAGCAAGTAAACAACTGCCTACTGCGTAAAACATGAAACTGAAAATTAAGTGACGGCATGCTAATTAAATGGTTCAGCAACACGTCAATAGGTCCGTGGGTGATCTGGAAGGTACGGTCGTCATGGAGATTGAATCCAAGGTTGGATCCTGTCTCCCATAACCTGCGTAGAGTGGAGGAGTTTCCATCTGGAGTGACGTAACCTTTCAGCTCACGCAGCACCGTTTGAACTAGCTTTGTTGACCGAAGTTGGATCCTCGTTGACCGGAGGTATGCGTGGCGTTTCTGACCAAGCCAATAGCACAGGAACCTTCAACACCTTCATTCCCACGTGCCCATGTGATTCGTTTCTCAAAATGACACGTGGAACATGGAGATCAATGAAAAGGCTGCGGAATTGCTCAATGGCTGCGGAATTGCGAAACAGCTGCGGAAACTCTGTGCATATGTAAAAATCTAGGCAAACAGTCAAACATTTAGCAAAGTCAACCAATCATGCTTAAAGAAATCAAATTTAATGATCTGGGTAAGTTTATGAGGAAAATAGGGCAAAAGAGAGGGATAAGTGAGGAAAAGCTGTAGGTAATGATGGATAAATAGGTGCAAGTTAGAGGCTCTACATACCCCCACTACAAGGGTATTGTATGTCCTCATGCAATGAAGATATTGTTTAATCCACCTACTGAGATGCCTCTGCTAAGACATCTAATCTTCTCCTCTTCCTCCGTATAGAAATATCGACTCTTGGTCTTTTCATCAAGCATCTGAATCTTAAATTGATCAAATCTCTGTTTAGCCTCCTGCATTTCTTCTTTAGTTTTTTGTTTTCCTTTTGCAAAAGACCCATATGAAGCATTGTATTATCGTGAACCATTTTGTCCACATTGCTCCTTTCCTTCAGTTTTTCATTTTCCTATTTGATGTGGCAATTTAGTACCTCTAGCTCAAATACTTCTTGCTTCAGTGATTGAACCTGTTGTTCAAGAGGTAGAACAGTGCTTGGACCAGCAACAGCTTGTTCTAATGTCTCCAAGTAATTATATAATCTCTGCTGATCTAGGTCAATCTCTGGTGTCCTCTTTGGACTAGGCTCATGCTCAGATTCAAGTTCATGCTCAAATTCAAGTTCATGCTCAGATTCAAGTTCATGCTCAAAAGGACTTTCCTCACGTGGAGGACTAGTCTCAACTTGCTCTCCATGTGAAGGGCTTTTCTCAAAGTCAAGTCTTGTAGCAACCTTCTCAGGTGTGCCCAAGTCAATAAAGTATGACTCTTTGTTCTTTGTGGCCCTCATTTTGCCTTGTAACCTGCTGCTCCTCCTCATGGTGGGGATGCTCTGTTTTTCTTTTGGTTGCTTCTGCTTTTGTTTTTGCATCTTCTTGGAAAGGGCAGCCTCATGAAGTTGGGCCAACCTATGTGCCAATGGCTGAGTGTCCTCTTCACTGGAATTTTAGGAGTGAGGTAGGTTTCCTGGGCTGTAGCTTTTCCTTTATCTTTCTTTTGTTTCTTCCTACTCTCCTTTTTCTTTTGAACAGCCTCTTGTAATATTTCTTGCAGGGTTTCTGTTATGATTTCTTAGGCTGTTTGGTCAATGTCTACAGCAGGCTCAAGGTCAATTTCTTCCTCGGAATTATGGGTAACATTTTCTTCTTCAGCAAGGTCTTGGACATTTTCTTCTTGGACAGCAGTTTCTGGGGTAACCTCTCCTCTTTTTCTTCTACTCTTTCTAGGCACAGAGGCTTCTCCTGCCTCTTGGAAGTGGTTCCTCACAAGAAATCTTTCCCAGGTATCCTTTTTGGCCTTTAACTGTTCTTCAACTAGTATTTTGACAAGCCCATGATGATATAAATGTGGCTCAATGTTTCTTGTGTTTCTTTGGACTATGGAGAACATTTTTCTAAGGCTTGAGAATAAAAAGTATGGGAGGTTAATGTCATGCTCTCCTAAAAAATGCATCATAATTTTGGGATGATAAACATATAGAACTCCAAACCTTCCCTCACATGTAAAGAATTTTTGTACTAGTAGAAGCAAAGTTGTCCATTCTTCTTTGACAAGATTAACAGGGATTCCCTTTGTAAAGATGCTAGTGTCCATAGCTGGATTCTTTAGAATTTTCTTCCATTGCTGGCCTTGTACTGATCAGTTTTTGAACCATCTCTCCCCAGTTTGTGGTAATGAAGGGGCTTGTGCCAAACTGCTCTCGGTGACTGTAAATTTCAAATCTCCTATCTCCACTTGGTTGTCTTTCTCTTTGAAAGAACGTGCAAAAGTCTTTGTGACCTCTCTATGATAACCTTTGAATTTCTTAATGCACTGGAGCCAATTTTCCTTCTGCAAAGCGTCTTTGACTTGGGGATATCCTTCCAGAAATTTGGAGCCCTCTGGCTCTGCCCTCAAAAGTTTACTCATCAGCTCTCTTGCTTGTTTTACGGCTCTGTTTTAGAGAAAGGGTTATATGGCTTCAACAGTGGCTTCAACACAACAATTTTACGGCTTCAACAGTAGATTACGGCTTCACCATAACAGCCGTAATACATACACAACAGTGGTCGAAGTTTAGCAGAGGATAGAAATGAAACGGAGTATGGTTACGGTGGCAGAGTAGTGAATGAGGCAAAGCAGTGAAAAACAAGGAGAATGCGGGAGTGAATCAACTGTGGGAATGAGATTATACATGCGTAGGAGGGTTATGAATGATGAGATAAAATGGCTAAGTCCCCAGACTTCGGTCATGAGTGTACATTTGGCTGCGGAATCATAACGCAGAGAGCCGTAGTACAATTGTCTACGTCACTTAGGTACAAAAATTTAAGTGGAAGAGCAACTGTGTGTGAGCTTTTGAAATCATGATGAATGATGGCCGTTAGGGCTGAGAAATACGGGGATTTCGGTCGAGTCTTGGAGAGGATTGGTAATCATTACATTAAATGGCAAAAAAACACAACCCGAAAACCATGCAAAAATGTTATAACCATAGGTTTAGAAATTAGATCATACCTTAGGTGTCCGCGTTTTGATTCCTTTTGCTAACCTTTCATTGTTTGTTGCTGCTACATGACCTTTTTTTTAAATTTCCTTGCTGATGACTTTTGTGCTGCAGATTTCTTTTTAGAACAGACTGTGTTTTTTATATGCAGGTGCAGAAAGCGTATTGGCTACGGAATTGGGATATTGGCTGTGGAATTGCTCCTCAGTTATAGAAACTGCATTAATACCCTTCTGTCTGCACAAAATAGCTGTGTGAAATAAATATGAAAATGACTTTATTGGTGGGATGGAATGTAATGGATGAATGGATGGAAAGAAATGAGGTGGAGTGAGAATGATTCGATGAATGAAATGGTGAATGAAGTGGATGAAATGATGAAATGAAATGGAAGAGGCGAAATGGAATGAAGATGATGGTGGAAAATATAAAGTGTCGGGTGACCCTGATTTTCACCTTATATTTTCTGCATAAGACTGCCAATCCAAGATTGGTTTTTAGGCTTATACACATTTTTCTCTTCTTTTTTTTTTCTTTTTCTTTTTTATCTCTTTTTTTTTTATTTTTTTTTCGAAACAGAAAGAAATAAAGATTAGGCTGATGGAGGAGAAGGATTCTTCTCCACTAGCCTCATTGCAGAACTTTCTTGAAATATTTTGACAAAGTCTGCTTTTAAGAGTGGCTTATGATAGATCTTCAAGCGGTGGCCATTCACAATAAGAGGAGTGTGTAACTCATTAATTGTCTTGATTCGGACTGCTCCATTACTAAAGACTTCATCAATCTCATATGGCCCAAGCCAATGAGTTTGAAATTTCCCTTTGAAGTC